>ML426587.1:2228-113783 GCA_005239525.1 Nicotiana knightiana | reverse complement strand
TTGGTAAAAAAGAGTTTCACACGTAAGCCATCTTTTGACAACTCAGCCAGTCACGTGGACACAGGAAAACGCGACAGTTGGATGTGATTTTTTGAAGAGGTACGGTACAAAGAGGCACAGTTCAGTAAACCCACGAACTTATCAGCCACGGGAAACTCAACTTGATCAAAATGGGAGAGAGGCACGGTCAGAATGAATCTAGACAAAGCTACGGGCAGATTTAAGGACCCACAATTGATTACTCAAACGTTATGTAACCGAACCCCAATTACCGTTATCCTTTGTAACGCCTCATTAATGTCATAATTAGTCATTAATGAGTAACCATAAAAAGAGTCATACGTTATAAGAATCTCCTATATAAGGGAGGGGAATACAACTTGTAAAGGCATCTGATTCTCGAATACAATCAACTTTGATTTTCTATATTTCTGCAATATTGTCGATTATTCATTTTTCTCCATTACCTTGATTATCAGGAACCCGTATTCATCTTAAAAATAAGCTTTAGTCAAAGGGTCTAATTCTTTGGTTAAAAAATAATACGGACCTACTCAAGGCCTCAAAACACACATAACAACATCAAAACGATGAATCACACCTCAAATCGGAATCTATGAACTTTGAACGTTAAATTTCTAAAACTCGCGTCGAAACATATCAAATCATCCCGGAATGAACCCAATTTTGCACACAAATCCCAAATGACATGATGAAGCTAATACAATTCCCGGAACCACAATCTGAATCTGATATCCTCAAAGTCAACTTCCGGTCAAACTTATGAACTTCCAAACCTGCAAATTTCCATTTTTTTCAAACTTGTGTCGAAACCTTCTAGAAACATCCAAATGCAGATCCGGGCATACGCCCGAGACCAAAATCACTATTCGGACCCAATGGAACCATCAAAACTCGGTTCCAGGTTCAAATTCATAAAAAGTCAAACTTGGTCAACTCTTTCAACTTAAAGCTTCAACAATGAAATTCGTTCTTCCAAACCGATTTCAAATAAACTGAAAATCAAAACCGAAGATTCACATAAGTCATAATACATTATACGGAGATACTCATGCCCGTAAACTACCTAGTGAAGTGCATATGCCCAAAATGGCCGGTCGGGTCTTTACATTCTCCCTCACTTAAACATACGTTCGTCCTCGAACGAGCCAAGAGTTGTTCCCAAAACTACCAAACCGCCGTATAAATTTACCATGCACATACCCGGGGGTGATCCCACGTCAACCTATCCCATATAGGTCTGATAACACAACATAACTGAAATTTCTTAATTCAACCTAGCCCATAAGCCTTTGAATCCAAATTTTCCAACATCCGGAATTTTTAATAAGATCTGAACAAGTTGTACCAAACTGCAACCGTAACCCAAGCTACAATCAAATGATATACCACATAACTCAAATATCCATAGCAAAAATCTTCGATCACAGTAATTGCTCAGAACAATCCAATCCCGGTAATAAAGCTCATACCTAACAAAACCTCATTTTAAAACCTTTGTACACTGCCGATAAAGAAAGAATGCGTGGAAACCAATAACCATTCATCAAATCAACAAGCTGTAGAGCTCCCTCTCCTTCAACAAGAACTATAGCCAATTCCTAAGCCGACTTATTATATTATCCTTCCAAATATACCGCAATCAAATCCGATAGCACCCATCCTAGATACGACGACTTCATCTTCACGGATACCAACTACTCTACTAATACACAACACCAATCCTACCCAGAGCCACAAACCGTGCAATCCATGCGCCAATAAACAACAATCCAAATGTACTCAATAGTAAAAATGACTCAATCAAGAGAACCGTCCTGCAAGCTCAACGGGTACCCAACCACGCAATGCTAAGAACCCATCACACACCGTAGAACCATCACCCGACTCTAACACAAAGGTTCATACCTCAACATAACTCCGCTGTAATGCGCGACTCCACCCAAACGCTAGTCCGTATCATATACCTTGAGCCACCCTGCTCAAAATCAATAACCATGCAAAATTTGACATCAAGTACCCGAAATGCATTACTATAACCACGGAGAATCAGATGACACAATGCCACATAAATCCCGAAAGAACATAACCAATATGCCCTCAATCATGCAATACCCAATTACTCATCTCGCTCAAATTCCGCTATAAGACCACAATAGAACCGCACCACGTGTGCCTAAAACCAACGAATCACAACTCCTCGTAGCATAGAAGAGTAACTCACAGAAAATTCTAGAACAAGAATAAGCTCAACAATAACTGAATGACACATTCCTTAACAATAGCATTATGGAACCAACCAATTCAACTCGGTGTAGAATACACATTCTAATTGGGACTACGAATGGACACCCAAATCAACTCCGGGCACCCACAAATAGATAAATAAACCTCCGAAAGCCCATAACGACTGAATCATAACACATACTATCATCTAGTTAGCTTCGACCACGGCTTCACAGTCCACAACCATGAAACAATCTGCTCCTGAGAACTCTTAGTCTCCAAATCCATAGAACACACACAAATCACCATATCTGATCCCAATTCCACCGACAGAATGTATAACACATATCTCATAAAGGATCATCCCATGAGGAATACTTCTATAATTCTTCCGCTCCACATAGCAAAATTTGAATATCAGCAGTCGATCAACTAGGAGAGTGCCGTAGTACCAGTGAAGTATCCATAAATCAAACATATTGCCCTTCTGAAATCATACCAGATAGTAATATCATTTACCTAGTCATATGAAATCATCCATGTTGCCTACGAATTTCATGACCATCCCTTCAAAGCTGAACTGTGACCTTGCACATACAAATCTCAATCCCATACGACACACCGCATCTACCATGCCGCCATATGAAAAATATGAGAACTTCATAGTCCACTCTGAGTCACAAGAAATTACATACTCAATTAGCCAATGACCTTCCATTTGATTTCATCCCGGAGAAAATCACAATACACAACATGTTCCGCATACCGGTAGTAAATATACACCTAGAACCGTGGTAGTAACCATCGAGAACTCTTCGAAACCCATTTGCACATAATCAAGCCATCAGAACTAAATCTCTCTAACTCAACCAGGCCATGCAAGTCACCAAAACCCAAGAGCATTGCCACGAAACACCTGTAGAGACTATCCACGTCCATAAGTAAAAGAACCAATCATACCCATTACGGTGCTGATCCAATCTACTACGAAGCTGTCCTATTTCTCCAAGTTCTTTCCAAATTGCCTTCAAATTGATACTTCTCGTTGCTAGAACTCCACGATCCCTAACCAAAATTTACCACACAAGAGACCCTAGTATAAAACCACAACGTCCTGAGGCCCAGAAGCCGCGGACTTCCCTCTTAAGCGCCCCAAAGCACCACAACCGAGACACCCACTTAAAAAAAACTATTTCCGTCACATCCTTGATACCGAATATATAATCCACAATTAAAATACCACAAGTCTTGACACCGTCAACTCTTAGTTTCTATCCATATACAAATCTTGAAAATTCCAAATCGCTACCTTTAAATCTTGAATCCATTCGAACCATCCCGAGAGTCATGCACTCTTCTCAAATCTCAATTAAATCGACCAAACAGACCAAACGGCATGTGCCCATTATCACACCAATGCCCAAGGGAGTAACCCACACTCCTAAGAAAATGAGCAAATTCTACTCCACGCACACTACTTCCTTCATGACTAACCACTCAATCATCCCATAGAGTGAGTCGTATCCTAAAATTCCATCACTCGAGTCATCCTCAATCTCAACCCCTGCAGTCATAATTGATGCACCAGTATTACCTCAAACCGAAACCCATACAACACATAATCAAGAAATCAACTTATCGATAGCAGACTCCCCCACTTGGCTTAGAGCCATAGATCAAAACACACAATAACTAACAATGCCCATACTCTATTACCGCCATAATACCGCCAATGAGATTCAACTAAATCCTTCTTGATCTCCTGTAATGCAAACTATCTAATACTTCAAATTATCTGCAAATATCGCATTCACCCTTGTAATAGTCAAGCCAACTTCCACGAGCAATCCAAACTCAAATTGCAACATATATCATTCACTGGTAAAAGAGGACTCTCTAAAAAACATGATAGGGGCCACACAACCTCAAGAAACCTCGTGGAGGTAACCCGCCTGCTTTGCCTCAAACTGACATCTCTCTATACTTTTCCACAGTTATAACTATTATGCAATCACTTAATCTTCCTGAGTCAGAACTCATAACATGACATAAAAATCTACTTTACTCCACAACTAAAGAACATGACAGGTCCTTCAATACACCCATAACTCGAGGCTAGACGCCAAATCAAGACAAAAATCAAACACCCAATACTCCTTACTATATCTCAAGTTAACTCTTCTCGTCATATTCGAACAATCTGAACACATCTCATAGTCACATTATACCCACCACATAGTCATACAATCACAAATTCCACTAATAAGGACTCCAACGGACATATAAGTCCCAAAATCATGTGCTCACAAATTGAAATCTTCGTGCTCAAGCTACAGTAAACACTCGGCCTAAATCCTCCAGACTAGCCCATCATCAGCACGCCAAAATCACATTTTGCACCTCAACCATGGAATCACAAGCGGTTGATGCACAACTGATATCTAGCGCTCATGTGCGCATACGAATGTGTGGAAGGAATTCAAAAATTTACGCTTCAAGCTGAATCAATGCCGCACGAAGGAAAGAAATATGGGAAGTATATTCTAAATTCCATGTAGCCTCTCGAAGATAGGTATGGATGTCATCATACCGATCCACAAGACTCTACAAGACACTTGCTCATTACTTGTAGAACCTATGAACCTAGAGATCTGATACCAACTTGTCAGGACCCCAAATCCACTAGTCGTGATATCACCTAACCCAACCCGTTAGATAAGCCAACTAGTAACTATCCAATTCCAATGATATTAACAAGACAAATAAAAAATAGTAATTTACTGAATTTTATATATTTACCAAGGATTGGTAGTACAAATCATGAGCTTCTAAGAATCGAATTTACAAAGCTGAAATGAAATACCACATCGTCTGTTTGAAAAGTACATAAACAGAGTTTTATAGATCTAAAGCTACCACGAACAAGGGGCAGCTACAATCGGGACGCATGTACATCTTCAATATAGCTCCCATCGAACATAGAAACGTCAATAGCCAACATCTGCACGCAAGGTGCATAAGTGTAGTATGAGTACAACCGACCCCATGTACTCAGTAAGTAACAGACCTAACCTTAAGTTGAAAGCAATGATGAGCTAACACAAGGACAGGTTCAATACCAAAAGCCCACAACAGTTTATAACAACATAAATACAAGTATAAAAGAGGTATCTCAGAATTAAAAATGTTCAGTTCGTTCACAGTTCCAGAAAATGGTCATGTTTTTCGAGTATTTCAGTGAAAACCCAAATCTTTTAACGAAAATTCCAAAATACAAGTAAGTTTGAAAACTGTAATTTTCCAAATACCCTTTCCACAATAAATAAGATGTTTCATTTTCTTTCCAGATAGCAAGTGTGAAACACCTCTCTATGCCCATATATCAATGTGTGTAAAAATTCATGAATGACGTGATACCATACATCATGAGGAAAATGCATCTCTATGCATGTATGTCATGTGTGCATGTCAATGCCTTGTATCTCAGAGATGAATCATGTACACACACTCTCAGAGTACTCAATCTCACTGTCTCACACTTTTCACTCATCATGCTCAACCACTCAGTACTGTATATGGCCTATACATCCCAAGGAAGATCTATCCTGGAATATATACATCACTGACCATCAGTCACTCAGTACCGAGGAGGTCCAATCCGGCCCAATGGAGAAGATCCATCTCCAGGCATATAAATTCTTCAGACAAAACCCATGTCCAGGGATGATCCATCCCTCAATATTATAACCCGCGCTCACTGGGGGTGTGTACAGACTCCAGAGGGGCTCCTACGGCCCAAGCGCTATCATAAGCCAGATCCAGGCATAAATCAATATAACATGTTGCGGCGTGCATCCCGATCGTATAACTGTCACTCATAATCAGGCTCTCAGCCTCACTCAGCCATCAATCTCTCCAGCCTTACTCACGGGCTCATAATGTCATGAAATTAGTCCGACAACAATAATATGATGTATAAATAAACAACAACGGAGACTAAGATATGATATGAATGCATGAATATGACTGAGTACGAAATATCAATGAAATCAGTGAGATGACTGCAAGAAACGACCACTATGGGTCCTAACAATATCAACATAAAGCCTAAACATGATATTTCGCATGATTGACAGCTCAGTTACTTTATCACATGGTGAAAACACATATATCAACAAAATAGGGCCACTATATAGTGCCATGGAAACAACGGAGCCACAATTCACAAGGTGCACGCCCATCACCTAGCATGTGCGTCACCTTAATACCAATTACATAACACGTAATTCGGGGTTTCAAACCCTTAGCACTAAGTTTAGAAGAGTTACTTACCCCGAACAAGCCAATACTAATACCCAGCAATCCAAACGATGCTCCAAACATGCCATCCCGCACGTACCGACCCCCGAACAGCTCGAAACTAGCAAGAAGCAACTCAAATACATTAACTAATGCTAAAGGAAACAAACCCAATCGATAAAGGTCGAATCTTTAATCAAATTCCCAAAATCGACCAAAAGTCAAACCCGGGCCCGCGTCTCGGAATCCGACAAAACTCAAAAAATACGATAACCCATTCAATTACGAGTCCAACCATACTAGTTTCACTCAAATCCGACAGAGAATCGATGTTCAAAACGTAAAAATTCACTTTATGTAATTTTAGAAAAAACCCTCAAATTTCACTTTGAAATCATCATTCAAATTCCAAAAACGAAGATGGATTCATGAAATATAACCAAAATCGTATATAGAACACTTACCCCAATCCATATGATGAAACTCGCCTCCAAAAATTATCCAAATCCGAGCTAAAATTTAAGATAGATTCATGAAATATAATCAAAACCGAGTACAAAACACTTACCCCAATTCATATGGTGAAAATTGCTTCAAGAATCGACACAATCTGAGCTCCATAGCTCCCAGAATGTAGAATTGGCTGAAACCCCTCAAAATGGAGTACTTTATAATCAGTGGGCGAATCAATGTAACGCAATCGCGAAGAAGAAATACACTGCCCTGAAAATACACTACGCAATCGTGTAATAAGCTATGCGATCGTGAAGCACGAACTGCTCAGTCCCGAAAAGAACCTACGCGAACGCGGCCTCAGGCTCGCGAACGCGATGAAGAAGCCATGAAGACCTGTCCAGCTCAGCTCTACAGTGCGAACGCGTGCACACCTACGTGAACGCGATAAAAAAAACTCAGTCTCAATTTTTCCCTTACGTGATTGCATCCCTGAGTCCGCAATCGCGAAGAACACTAGGTGCACCATACATCAGCAGAACCAGCAGTGAAGAATAAAGGGAAAATGATCTGAAATCAATCCGAAGCACGCTCGAGCCCTTCGGGACCCCGTACAAACATACCAACAAGTCTCATAACATAACACAGACCTACTCAAGACCTCAAAACACACATAACAACATCAAAATGATGAATCACACCTCAAATCGAAATCTATGAACTTTGAACTTTAAATTTCCAAAACTCGCGCCGAAACATATCAAATTATCCCAGAATGAATCCAAATTTAGCACACAAATCCCAAATGACATGAGGAAGCTAATCTAATTCCCGTAACCACAATCTGAACCCGATATCCTCAAAGTCAACTTCCGGTCAAACTTATGAACTTCCAAACCTTCAAATTTGCATTTTTTTCCAATTTGTGTTGAAACCTTCTAGAAACTTCCAAATGCAGATCCGGGCATAAGTCCAAGTCCAAAATCACCATCCAGACCTAATGAAACCATCAAAACTCCGTTCCGGGTTCAAATTCACAAATGGTCAAACTTGGTCGACTCTTTCAACTTAAAGCTTCAATAATGAAATTTGTTCTTCCAAACCGATTTCGAATAACCTGAAAATCAAAACCGACGATTCACATAAGTCATAATACATCATACACAGCTACTCATGCCCATAATATACCGAACAAAGTATAAATTCTCAAAACGACCGGTCGGATCGTTACAGTCACAACCCAAATCTATGTGACCAGCATCTACCACACTATCTTATCCGAGCGAATCAAATCATATGTTGCATTCCAACCATATACATAAAAACTAATCTAACTATGCAATCTCTTTGACAATCATACACATTTTCAAGTTAAAATCAAGAATTATTTTCGAATTCAAAATCTTATCTAAAGCCTTCATATTAATAATAAAATCAAATCAAATAAATATGTTTTCATGTATATCATATATAATCACATTACTACAACCCTCACAACTATTTATGGTGTCTTTATACCATAGAATAAAACTAAATACTTGGGATAATACCTAACAAAAATAAAATAAGAAAAAATATGATAGCTACTATAAAATAGAAGTGGTGCATCATCATATGCCTTGGAAGAGTGTTATTCTAGTCCTATCCATACATCACATGTCATACCTCATTTTTTCGATAAATTTTTGAATTTTTTTTTATTAAACCATATGACACTACATATATAATACAACTTAAAAATACATAGTGATATTTTTACCGGCTTTTTCTCACAATTACAGATATACATCTATAAATAATCTCATGTATTAACTCGAAACATGCCTTTAGATAAAATATATAAAGAATAGTAAGTTTTAGTCAGCTTACCTCGCTTTTGATTAACCAATCTTAAGCCCCCAATTCTCTTTCAATATTTTAATATTGATTAAAATGCCCAAGCATCACAAACAAGTCAATATCTACAATTAGATATCTCAAATATATCAAAACATTACTTAAAATATTATCAATATCATTTAGGGGCCACAAGTTTGCTACAATTACGACTTGAACCATCCAATAAATTCACTCATTAGCATATTCAATTTCATTATAATCATTTAATAATCAGTTGGAGTCAATATATTGTCACATCCCAACATTGGGAGGTGCGACAGACACACGGTGTTCAAAGGCCCTTGCGAACCGGCCTCTATACTTACACGTTTCACCATAAAATTCTGGTCTAGCAAGGCCTTCAAGTAAACATGTAAACGATATGACTGACTGTGGAAGAAATTTTAACGTTATATATATATATATATATATATATATATATATATATATATATATAGACACACAAAAACACACACAATTGTTGCCAACAGGGTCATTACAATATTTACATATTTTCCAGCAGTGGTCAGTAATCCTCTAGAGTACATAACACATAACTTGGTCAGAACAGGGCCCCACCGTACCCAAATTGACTCGAACACACACTGCAATACCTATCGACTTCTAAACAGCTACTCCGGAGAAGTGGAGTGCAACCAGCAGCTGAAAAGAACACCCTAGTGTGGAGGAACATTATCGGGTCTATCTGTACCTGTGGACATGATCACAACTCCCAAAGAAATGAGCGACAATAGGAAAACGATATCGAGTATGTAATATTAAGAAGGCATGTAATTCAAGGACATCACATAAGAGATATAAATGTATCATTTTGACCTGAATACTAAAGACAAGCGACCAGGGGCGTAACTGTGAAAACCATAAAACTTAAAAGTATGCAGGCCTTATAAAAGTTTAAGCCACTCAGGAAGACTATGCATCAAGTATAACATAATATTACTCAGCCACTCTTTGGGAAATACCATTTCATGTCGTACCCGGCTTCGTTGAGGACTTAGTAAAGTTTTATTCTTCCATCACATCATACTTGGACTCAGGAGGTCTCCGTCGTACCCAGCCACACCAAGGATCGGCATCCCACTACACATCATTCTGAGCATGCCACCGAACGGAACGCTAATTCTCAAAACGACCAATCAGGTCGTTACATTCTCTCCATCTTAAACAAACGTTAATCCTCGAACGTGCCAAGGAACATTCCGAGGTCATCAAATCACTGAGTATACTTAGGTTACATATTCTGGTGGGTCATTCCACGTCATCCAATACACATAACCCCGACAACACTATCTCAATTGAA
The DNA here is from genome assembly GCA_005239525.1 of Nicotiana knightiana. NCBI lineage: Eukaryota > Viridiplantae > Streptophyta > Magnoliopsida > Solanales > Solanaceae > Nicotiana > Nicotiana knightiana. The sequence goes on along the minus strand of ML426587.1, from coordinate 103,585 downwards.
GATTATTTCTTCTACCCACACTAATAAGCCTTAGAACCAAATTTCTTACCATCTGACCATTACCAAAAAACTCGATTCCCACATCATTACAAGGTATCAGCCTCAACCACCTGTAACTACTCATGCCTACACTCACACAGTACAACCACACATCATAACACATCACACGTATTCCCATAACAATGTCACTGATCACAACAACTACCAATAATCGAATACAACACTGACAATTAGCCTCATCACAATTAAAACCTTTTTTCAAACCTTCACAACACTGCAACAATGCAAAAGACATAGAGACCTCATAACTGTTCTCCCGAATCAACAAGTCACATTTAACTCCACCCGGGCACACACCTCGTAAGCTAAAACCCGATAAGCACAACGCGACTAAGACTAAATATGCAAAGAGAAACACATAAGAGAAACTATCAAACAAGACCGACATGCACAACTCCCTATCAACTGCATACTACGAATTAATTCCACAAGGGAGAATCCAGTATATGAATAAATCACAAGGATCTCATCCTAATATAACTTCACCGTGGACCGCAGCCTGGTTCAAACATATCAAATCAAATAAAGCGCGAGGATCCCATCCTCATCTCTAAATCACAAGTAGAATACACATCATACCAACCAGAGCCTCCCACTAATTTAATTTCGCTAACAAAGTCACAACTCATCCTGAACTCCCACATTGGTAGAGCATCTAAATCACAAATCGCAATCAACCACCCAGAAATCACATCAAAACCTACCGTAAAGGGTAACAAAAGTCATTTCTTGTCTCATACCTCTATATAATGAATAAAACAAAACGATAGACACATGCTACCACTATAAGATCTCCCACCAGGGGTAAACACATAAGTAGAGTACAAAATCACGAGGCTCACCCATATGTGAATCATGATAGGAGGACTCACCTCGATAAGAAGTACCGAATCAAAATATGAATAGTTCTCCTCTATAACAAATTGAAACCATACATGTAACGACGCCATATGGCGTAGCGACCTCATCCATACTGTAGAAAGCATATCCATGGGCTGGGCCTCCCTCTCTTAGGCGCCCTCTTACTGCCTGTCCTCCACCCCTAACTGGCTGTGAAGGTGGAGTAACAACTGGAATGAAACTCATAGCTTAAATACTCTGTTGTGATACATATGTCCGAAGTCTGGTACAATCTCTCACCATGTGGCTGGTATCTCCACACTGAAAGCATCCTCTCTGCTGGCGTGGCTGTGGAAGTTGTCCGGTACAGGTACTTTGATACCCATAAGTATCTCAAACACCGTGCGAAGCCTGAAATGCAAACTGGACTGGCTGACCCACAAAACCTCTACCATTGAATTCCCAACCCCAATGATAGGGACCAGTAGATCCTCCCGGTCTACCTGCCCTCTCTCCCCTAACCCTGCATATCCTCTTTATATATCACGACCCAATCTTCCCTCCGTGAGGGGTCGCGACATCACCTAGTCTCTACAACTAGGTAAGCCTAACATTTTCGGAAAACAACAAAAATGAAACATAAATCTAAACAGTAAAAGAAATGAAATAGTGATAGAAACGACGCTCAGAATATACAATAACAACTCTCAAAGTACATACAGAGTTTTCCAAAGACCCGTAACATCACAAGTCACAGGTATGCGGATGCGTCAGATGTACCTCGAAGTCTCCACATCAGCAACATGTGTACGACCAATAACATGGTTGGAATGATGTACCTGGATCTGCACATAAAAAACATGTCCAGAAGAGTAGCATGAGTACACCACAATAGTACCCAGTAAGTGCCAAGCCTAACCCCGATCGAGTAGTGACGAGGTCAGGTCAGGCTCACCGGCTAAATAATAAATAAAGCAGAAAATATACAGTATGAAATAGACTGGAACTAAGCGAAAGGAAACACAACAAATAATAGTTCAAAACACACAGTAAACAACAACAGAGGATCTCTTGATATACCGTCTCGTAGTCCTAAAATAAATATGCAGGGAGAACTCCTGAGGTACCGCCTCGTATTCTCAAAAGTAAATGTACAGGGAGAACTCCCGAGGTACCGCCTCGTAATCTCAAAGGTAAATATGCAAAGGGATCTCCCAGGATACCATCCCATAGTCCCAAAGTAAATATACAGGTCAAACAAATGAAGATAACAATTACAACAAGAGAATCTACAGTTTTAGGCTAAGTATAAGTCAAAAAGGAAGCAAGAATTCACTAAGCAGTCTGCAAAAAGTTCAGTTAAGCAATTAAGACACATAGACATGTTATTCTAGGCTAACAGTATAGATACACATTCTAGTACTCAATTAAGGTGAAAACAGGTAATTACTCAGTAAAATCAGGTTTTGCAATAAATAGCCCGTGTACGCACTCGTCACCTCGCATACACGGCGCTCACGTATCATATCAGTACCAAATCCTAAGAGGATTTCTCCCATAAAAGGTTAGGCAAGCCACTTACCTCAAACCAAGCTCAATCAATCGTTAACAATGCTTTTCCCATGAATATCTGACTCCGAATGACCCAAATCTAGCCAAAATTAATTACATACCATAAATATATCTATAAGAAACTAATCTAATCAATTAAATCTAAGCTAAAGCAAGAAATTAGGAAATCGATCCAAAAAGTCTCCCTGGACCCACGTCCCGGAATCGAGTAAAAGTCACAAAATATGAACACCCATTCACTCGTGAGTCTAAACATACAAGAATTACTCGAGTCCGACCTCAAATCGCCTTTCAAAACTCGAAATTTTAGTCTATGAAGTTTTTACCACTTTTGCCCAAATACCTAACTCAAATCCCTAATTAGATGATGAAAATAGCAACGAATTCATGAAACATAGCCCAATCCGAGTTAGAATCACTTACCCCAACAACCTTCTAGAAGAAACCTCAAAAAATCGCCTCACACTGAGCTCTCCAAGTCCCGAAATCGAAATGGGAATCAAACCCTCGAAATTCTCTTTTTCTGCTCAGCAATCTTGCTTCTGTGAGCCTCTAAGCACATGCGATGCCGCACCTGGGGAAATTCCATCGCAGGTGAGGAAATGACTAAAAAGACTTGGTCCACATCTGCGAGCAATGGAACACACCTGTGCGTCCGCTCCTGTGGTTAAGCTCCCGCATCTGCGACCCTGCCCGGGTCGCCTATTGCGCTCATGCGACCCTTCCTCCGCATTTGCGGATGCGCAGACGTGGATCCCTTATCGCACCTCCGCTTACAGAACCTCTTGACTAAAGCCACACCTGCGGCCCTTCTTATACATATGCAAGTCCGCACCTGCGGTCTCCCAGCACAGGTGCGAAATAGCAGAAGGCCAGAAATCTCAGCAATTGCCTAAGTCCAAAATTCCATCCGTTAAGCATTTGAAACACACCCGAGGCCCCCGGGACCTCAACCAAACATACCAACCAGTTATAGAACACCATACAAACTTATTCGAGTCTTTGAATCATATAAAACAATGCTAAAAACACAAATCACCCTCCGATTCAAACTTAATGAACTTGAAACTTGGAATTTCTACAGCCGATGCCGAAACCTACCAAACCACATCCGATTGACCCCAAATTTTTCACACAAGTCATATTCATCATTACGGACCTACTCCAACTTCCAGAATCGGAATCCGACCATAGTATCTAAAATTCCACTACCGGTCAAAATCTCCAAAAATTTGACTTTCGCCATTTCAAGCCTAAATGAGCTACAGACCTCGAAAACACAAATTCGGGAAAGCCCCTAAGTCCAAAATTACCCAACGGAGCTAATGGAACTGACGAAACTCCATTCCGGAGTCGTCTTCCAACAGTTTCGACTACAGTCAAAATCTTATGACTTAAGCTTCCGTTTAGGGACTAAGTGTCCCAAACGCTCCGAAACCACAACAAGACCTCCCGGCAAGAAACATAAGCAGAAAGAGATATGGGGGAAGCAGTAACCAGGGGATCGGAGCTATAACTCTCAAAATGACCGGTCAGATCATTACACTCTCCTGGTCCCACTCCCACATGCCCTTTATTCGATGAGCGATCTCTACCACCTACTAAAATAGAACGTCCGACTCCAACTCTCGAGACATGCTGAACTGGATATCATGACTTAGATCCTCAATGAACCTTCAGACTCGGACTCTAACTATATAAACCAAAGCAAGTGCATTTTTAAACAAATAACTGAATCTAACGCCGTACTCTGACACTGACATAGTGCCCTGGCACAATTTCTCAAACTCCGCACGCCATGCATCCCGAAGAGTCTTAGAGAAAAACTCTCTCAAGAACATCTCTAAGAACTGAGTCCATGAAAGTGAAGCTGCATCGGCCGGTCTACCTAACTCGTACACTCACCACCACTGATATGTTGCTCCCTTAAGATGGAACGTATTAAAAGAAACCCCACTTGTCTCCATAATACCCATAGTGCGGAGAATACGGTGGTACTCCTATAGAAAACCCTGGGCATCCTCTGAAGCCAAACCACTGAAAGTAGGACGGTAATACTTCTTTAACCTCGTAAGTCAAAGTTCTTCCTCCTTAGATGTTGCTACCCTAACCACGAGCTTAAGTGGAACAAAAAGTTATGCTGGCATGACCCCTGGAACTTGACCAACATGGACTCGCTGCTCTAGAGTAAGGGTGCCAGAAGTCTGAGTTCCTCCCTCGCTCTGTGAAGTAGCTGGTGCAACCGGAATCAACCCCACTTGAGCCAATGTGTCAAATATGCTCAAGAACTGTGCTAAAGTCTATTGAAGTCCCGGGGTAGCAACAGGTGCTTCTGGTGCATGTCCCCCAACCAGAGCTGCCGGCGGCTCCTTAATTGCTGCTCTGACAGGTGCTCTAGCTGCGGTACGTGCTCCTCCTCGACCTCTGCCTCTACCTCGGCCCCTAGCAATACCGGCTCTAAGAGCACCATCTTTAGTGACTGCAGGTCATGTTCTCACCGTCAGTGAGAGAATAAAATGACAAAGGCTCAAACTCGAGATCAATAATCTCGCACGATAGGAATGTAAGAAGTGAAGTCTTCCTAATAGTTTTGTAGCCTCTTGAAGATATGTATGAACATCTCCGTACCGATCCGCAAGACTCTACTAAACTCGCTTATGACTTGTAGCACCTATGAATCTAGAGCTCTAATACCAACTTGTCACGAACAATTTTCCTCTGTAGGATGTCGTGATGGCACCAAGTATTAGGGACTAGGTAATCCTAACACTTACTGAACTAATGACAAACTCAACCAAAAACTATTAAACATGAACAAGAATTTTCTATACAAAGCTTACAATCCCAAAACCGGTAGTACACGTCATAAGCTCTACTGAGTTTATTAGAAAGTCTTCTAAGTACAACTGTTTCGGAATAGAAATAAACAGAACAAGTACAATATCAGAAGGTGACTCCGAGGCCTGTGAACTTGACGGTAGGTATACCTTGAGTCTCCACAACAAAGTCTGAACAACTAGCTAATGATCAACCAACACCGTAGTACCCGAATCTGCACATAATCTGCAGAAAGCGTAGCACGAGTACACCACAATGGTACCTAGTAAGTGTCAAGACTAACCTCGGTGAAGTAGTGACGAGGGACAATCAATACACCTACTAGATCAAATAACTTGTACAAGTATGAATGTGAAACTGAACAATACCAGGATAAAACTAAGCATGATAACAATAACAAACAATGCTCGTAAAAGGAAACTAAGAGCAACAATTAGCAGCAGGGAAACAAACAGGTAATAAAGCCGTGGAGTAAGATGAATACAGTTAAAGTCCGATGAAACCAAATAGAGGGAACAAGTAATAATTCAATAGGAGAACCCGCTTCCAAAAAAGATTTGTTCAAAGATTTCCTTGAGGTACTTCACCTCATAGTCACATTTCACGGGTCCCAATTCGTGAACCATAATCACTTGGCAACTCATGCCCAAATTACAATACATAACCACACGGACGACTCACGTGCCAAGAGAGTGAAAATATCATATATCCGCACGAACAACTCACGTGCAAACAATAATAATGATTCATGACCACACGAACAACCCACGTGCCAATAGAACAACTCTCACCCAGAAGGTAAGTAAATGGGAGTACAAGTAAATGATCAATAACATCAGGATTCATCTTCTTCCACCGATATGGGTGATTAATTACGTGTATGCTTGTGCAAGTGTTATATCCCAATTCAAAACAAAAAGTAAGAGTAGAGACTATTAATGGCACATAAGAAACGATCGCCACAAAATGTACAAGGTATAACTCACACAAGATAGGGAAACCACTACACAAATAACTACAATAAAAATGCTCTCAAGTCATCACAAATCATTCCCTGACATAGCCCACATTGTCTCGTCACGTGCGCAATAATAAAGTAAATTCCCGCCTTGTCTCACCGCACGCGCACAATAATATTCTCTCCTTATCTCGCCACATGCGTAAGCCCACATATATATCCCACCTTGTCACACCGCATGTGCAAATATCAACAATAACAACAGCACATGCAACTCACGTGCGAACACACTGACAATCCTCTCAACAATACTATATGTGCCAAAACATAACAACACAATAAAATGAATTTAAAAACATGTGACCATATGCCAAAATATTTACTCAAAATAGTTTCAATACCACAACCACGCATAGACCTCGGCTCAACAAGAATGAGTACAACAACAACAACGATAACACAAGCGTACGACAAGTAAATCAACACAAGAAACACCAAGAAACAGAAGAACGATCTCACAAAGAAAGACAAAACAGAGAATAATGGTAATAACAAGAATAGCTCATCAAGGTAGAGATAATGTGTAACAATGATTCGACAAGAGTGCAATTCAACAATAAGAGAGATAACAAATATCAATGACGCCAAATAAGAATATGTCAACAATGAAAGGGATAACAAAACTTCAGTTAAGGCAAAGCAATTACGGAAGAAATAATAATAACTTCAATTAAGGTTAAGCAATTACGGAATAAATAATAATAACTTCAATTAAGGTTAAGCAACTACGAGAAAGACAACAAGGCAATAAAGAGGCAACACCTTCAATTTAAGGCACATACGAGTTTGATTGGCAACATGGGTAGAAAATGAATCAATCAATTCCAAATAAGACATGAAAGGTTGAATTTAGTAAATGGAGAATTTAACATGCTAAAACAACTTCACATATAATGAACATAAGAACTTAAGAGCCATATACGGTCAAATTTCCACAAATAAGCCCGAGTACATACTCGTCACCTTGCGTACACGACCTTCACATGACACAGTAAGCACAAATGACTCAAATCATAAGGGGTAGTTCCCCCACACAAAATTAGGCAAGATACTTACCTCAAAGAAGCTAGACCGATACTCTAAAATGACCGTCTCGAGTGAAACAACCTCCAGACGGCTCAAATCTAGCCAAAGTAACTTCAAATCATAAATAAAAATCATAGGAAATAGTTCTAGTTACTAAATCTTCGGTCTTAAATCAAAACTAAAAAGTCAACCTAAAAAGTCAACCCCGGACCCGCACCTCGGAATAAGGGTGGCATGTGGGCCGGTTAGGCCCGGGCCAGGCCCGCGAGCCTAAATGGGTAGTGGGCCTAAACATGACTAACCGTTTAGGACCGGTACCAGGTGAGGGTGGGCTTCCATGTAGGGCAGTCCGTTGAAAAAGGCCCCCGAGAAGGGACCGTTTGGGCCCGGGACCGGTTCGACCGATCCTAAACAGGCTCAAACAGGCCCAACTGTAACGACCCAACCGGTCGTTTTGAGCGCTAGCGCGTCGTTCAGCGGTTTGAAGTCATGGGCAGCTCCATTTCAGGTATTATGACTCGTAGGCATGGTCAGAGTTGAATTTCGGGAAGTTTAGAGTTAATTTGGAAAGAAAATTCTCATTTCAGAAGCCTTAAGTTGGAGAAATCAACTAAGATTGGAATTTTGGGTAAACGACCTCCGAGTCAGGATTTGAAGGTACCTCCAAGTTTGTATGATGATTTCGGACTTGGGATTATGTTCGGATCGGGTTTTGGATAACCCGGGAGCATTTCGGCACATATTGTGGAAGTCAACACTTTGAAGAAATTTCCTAAGTTTGGGCTGTAAGGCATTTCAGTGTTATTGATGTCTGTTTGGGATTCCGAGCCTGGGAATAGCTTTGTATGGTGATTCTGGAGTTGGGAGCGCGATCGGAAGTGAATTCAGATGTCCGTAGGTTATTGTGAAGTCATTTGGCTAAAGATAGAAATTTGAAGGTTTTTGAGAAATCTGACCGAAAGTGGAAATTTGATATCGGGGTCGGAATGCTATTCCGGAAGTTGGAGCAGGTTTGTAATGTCAAATATGACTTGCGTGCAAAATTTGGGTCAATCAGACATGATTTGATAGGTTTCGGCATCGGATGTAGAAGTTGGAAATTTCAAAGTTCATAAAGTTTGAGTTTGAGTGCGATTCGTGATTTCGGCATTGTTTAATGTGATGTGAAGCATCGAGCAAGTCTGTGGGATGTTATGGGACTGAGTTATGTGATTGGACGGGGTCTCGGGGCCCTCGGGTGGATTCCGGGTGGTTAACAGATCAAATTTGAAGTTGGAAGAGGAGCTGGAGATGCTGGTGTTTGCTGTGACCGCAGGTGTGGCTTTGACGCTGCAAGTGCGAGAGTGGGCTGGCTTGGCTGGGATCGCAGGTGCGATGGAATTTCCGCACCTCCGAAGGCGCAGATGTGAGCAATGGGTCGCAGGTGTGGATCCGGCTGGAGGAGAAGGAAGCCGCAGGTGCGAGGACTGGATCGCAGGTGCAAAAATCGGCCTGAGCAGAATGTTTAAAACAAGGATCTTGGTTCATTTTCTCATGTTTCTCATGGCTTAGGCGATTTTAGGAGAGCTTCAAGAGGGGAATTTCATCATCAATGTCAAGGTAAGTTATTCCCACTCATCTCAAGTTAAATACAAGGTATATGCATGGATTAAAACATGAAAAATTGTGGGAAAATTGAGAAATTTTGAAGAAAAACCTAGAAACGGTATTTTGGATTTCTACCATGAATTTGAGCATTAAATTTAGAGTAAATTGTATATATGAACTAGTAAAGCTATGGGTAGAATATATCTTCGAGAAATTTCAAATTCCGGGCACGTGGGCCCGAGGGCATTTTGGTTAATTCACTAAGCGGAGTTGGGAAATTATATAATTTGAATTGTTGCAAATATTATAGTATATTTTCATTGGTGTGTCGTTGATTGGATAGTTTTGGGACGTTGTGCGTCCATTGGAGTCATCAAAAAGGGGCTTGGAAGTCGGTTATGAAACTTCGAAGCGAGGTAAGTCTCCTTTCTAACTTTGTGAAGGGGAATTGTCCCCCTAGGTGAACTAATTAAATATGTGCTATTATCTTTGGGGGCTACGTACGCACGAGGTGATGGGAGTCCGTGTGTAACTACTGATATGCTTATGTCTGGGTAGTCTAGGACCCACAAGCATGCCTTACTTGTTGTACTTATGATCTTGCCAGTAATATTGGACCGCTAATATAATCGAAATAGTAAATTGAATCCCTAAGAAGACTAGAGTTCATTTTCTTAATCACCCAGAAAGAGAATTGATTCCTCTGTGGATAATTGTGTTCCTGATAAGGTTATATTATTGAATATTATTAAACTTGGAAAATGAGTTTCAAAACAAAGATTTAAATGCAAATTTTTTGGGTTCCTTTAAGAAGAATTTATCATTCTCTTGAGAAGTTGTTTTCTTGATAAAAAACATGTGGATTTATTACATGAATACGTGTACATATGAGCACCTGAGTCGTAGGTATGATTCGCGAGCAGGCTAGCCTTATTATTATCATGTTGACCGCGTCGCATGATCGATTCGCGAGCGGGCAAAATAAATGCATCTATGGTTCAAGCCGTTCGACCCTTCAGCGGTGCACAATTTATTATTGTTGGTCCGTGCCGTTCGACCCTCTCATTGCTTGCGCATGATATTTACTGCGTATTTGCTGTGATTTTACATTATTACTGGACTGGAAATCTTAAGTTGTCGACTGAAATGACAGAGATTTAAAGTTATTAAAATTTTGGAAGAAGTTGTTCTTCCCCGTTGATTATCTGTTAAATGATTAAATCATCCATGTTTGATTAGTTGTTAGTAAAATGACGAAGACTTAAAGTGTTCAATGTGGAAGGGTTGACATTAATTATTCCTGATCTTAATAAATTGTCTATGACATCCATGCTTAGTGTCTCACTTGAATATACTAAATTTACCTCTAGAAAGTGTCTAATTCGACCTCTTGTCACTACCTCTCTGAGGTTAGGCATGCGACTTACTGAGTACACGTTGTTTTCGTAGTCATGCTACACTTGCTGTGCATTTTTATTGCACAGGTACTTTCACAGCGATGTGGCTGGTTTGGAGACTTAGGCGAGCTGTATCATTCGGAGGCGATCCGCAGCTGACAGAGTCTCCCTCGTATTGTATTCATTTTTGTTTTAAATTCCATTTGTCCAATTTGTATCTCGAACAAGCTTTGTAATGATTGTATAAATTCTTAAAAATTGCACATGCACTTGTGACACCGGATTTTGGGATATGTGTATGGGATGTATTTTATAAAAATGGAATATTAAACTGTCGTATTTACCTAACGGATTTTTGTTTAGTTATTACGTAATAAGTTAAAGGTAATGATTTCAAAAATGTTAAAATAGGAATTTATTTCAACTAAATAATGATTGGCTTGCCTGATGATGGTGTCCGGCGCCATCACGACCTTAATAGATTTTGGGTCGTGACACCAACGGCTTTTTTTTAAAAGAAAAATTTTAATCCAGATTATTTTCTAGCCGTTATTAAAGTTTAAAAAATGGTCGTTTGACCTGCAAAAATAGCCGATAAATAGCCAATTAACCCCCACCCTCACCCCCACTTTATTTTTTAACCCCAAACTTTTTATAATTATACTTTTTCCTATTTTCAACTATAAATACCCCTTCATTCTTTCATTTTTCTCACAAATTCATCAATCTCTCTCTAATTTTCTTCTATAATTGCTTACTTTATTGTTGTAATTTGTGAAAAATTATGAAGTTGGTGAATTGAAGTATTCAAGTTTTCAACAAGTTGTTCGTCAATTCGGTAAACTTGTTCAAATTCTTAAGTTTTAATATTATAATTTTATTTGTTTTACTTTGTATAATTATAATTAAGATGGCCTATTATTTTAAAAAATTATTTAGTAAAAGTAAGAAAAAATCCAATATTGGTGAATCTAGTGGCCAAGATGTTCCTCCTCCACTTCCCCCAGCTCCCCAACTCAAACAGGTTACTCGTCCTACACCTGCTATTATTGATAGTGATAATACTTTATTACAATTGACCGATAGTAAATTTTATCATGATATTGCTCCAGGTGAACAATTAAACCATGAATATATGAATGCTGTTTATGGTAATCCAACTATTGATGAAAATGATGAGGGAAATATAGATTTTGATGAAACGCAACCAGATGACGATACTGTAATGACCCAAAAGGTCATCCTGTATATTTCTAGTTAATTCTGTGTTCCGAGGTCGTGAAACATCTTGATTTGAGCGCAGCTCGGGCGTGTAGCCGGGAAGCCTTTATGTGAAAAACTGATAAAAATGATAATTTTGTGTTAGAAATTTGAATAAAGTTGACTTCAGTCAACATTTTTGGTAAACGAACCCGGACCCATGATTTGACGGTCCCGGAGGGTCCGTAGGAAAAAATGAGACTTGGAGGTATGCCCGGAATCAAATTCCGAGGTCCCAAGTCCGAGAAATGAATTTTTAAAGAAAATTATTTTCTGAAAAATATAAAGGTTTCTGAAAATGAAATTTGAGGTGAAACCTGTGGTATCGGGCATGTATCTTGGTTGCGGAGCCTGAAAAAGGTTCAACATGTTTTATATGCGTTATCTGTGAAATTTGTAAATAAACGGACTTAGTTTGACGTGATTCGTACCTTAAATGCAAAATTGGATGTTTAAAGAAGCTTTGAGAAATTTCATTGATTTTGGGGTTTAATTCGATGTTTATGATGTTATTTTGGTGATTTTATTACTCGAATAGGTTCGTGAGATATTTTTGAGGTTGTGTGCATATTGAGTTTTGAGCACCCGAGGGCTCGGGTGAGTTTCGGGTAGGTGTCGGGGTCTGAAAACATAGAAAATTCTGGTGTTTAATGCATTTTCTGGTGTCCAGGTATTTTACCCTATGTGAACGCACTCAAGGGAGTGCGAACACACAGGGTTATAGAGGTTTGGGGGGTCTGGGTAGGAATTACTTTGTGCGAACGCACCATGTCAAGTGCGAACGCGGAGGGCTGTGTAGGACCTACTATGCGAACGCGGAGGGCTGTGTAGGACCTACTGTGCGAACGAAGGGTTTGGGTGCGAACGCACAGTGGTAGAGGGGACCTGGAGGGGGGGGGGGTAGTAATTATCCAGTGCGAACGCGACACTTAGCACGCGAATGCATAGGCATCCCCTGTTAACCCTGTGCGAATGCAGAGTTTTGGCCGCGAATGCACTATGTATTTTTGCCCAGTGATTTTAAGTGTCAAAAATATAATTGAATTGTTTAGCATTTATTGATGTTATTGGGTCAATTATGTCTAGATATGATTGTTTCAGAGTCGGATTCGAGAGGAAAAGCGGTGCTAGAGGCTTGATTTGGATTCTTGGAGTCGAGGTAAGTATCTTGCCTAACCTTGTGTGGGGGAACTACCCCTTAGGGTTGAGTCTTCCTTGTTGATTGTAGTCCGTGTATGCAAGGTGACGAGTGTGTACTCGTACTTATTTTCTATTAGATTGCTCTTTTAGGATTCGTAGATTCTTATATTACTTTTGTATGATTTGTAATTATTACACTTGAATCCTTGGTGTTTAATTTCATTCCTTCTTGTTTAAATTAGAATTAATTGTTTTTGGATTCTTCGTTGGCTATTTGACTTTGCTTGACTTAACTGAATATTCTATTTCTCTTATCATCATGCTATATTTTCTTCGTAGCTTGCCTAATTGACTATAATTAGTGTCATCTAGCCTTATAGTTGACTAGCCGTAGTTGGAACATCTATTCATTGGAGTCAAGCATGCATGTGAGTCTTACATTGTGATTTATATGACTATTCCCTTAAGTGCCACTCAGGTCTAATTGTTAGACATTTATGTTATTAGTATTTCCTTGATGTTGCCTATTATTGGGTCTTTTGTTTACGCTGAGTGTTATTCCGTGAAGTTAACTGTTTAGGTGAGATTGATTATAGCTGTTTCCCTTACCGGGATGTTATGGTTTCAGTTACTGTCTATGCTGTTAATGATATGGTTTGTATTGTTGACTCACTTGCCGGGATGTGATGGTTCCTATTACTGTTTATGTTATTAATGATAGATGTTTGTACTGTTGACTCCCTTATCGGGATGTTGTGGTTTCTATTACTCGTTATCTGTTAATGATATTGTTTGTATTGTTGACTCCCTTGCCGGGATGTGGTGATTTATGGGTCATATTGTTTATTTTTTACTTGCCAAACTATTGTTCTTGCTATTTTTTGGGTGAGGAAGAGTGTAAAGCACGAAGGGTGATGCCGTGTATAGTGAGGATGAGAGTATTAAAGCACGAAGGGTGATGTCGTGCCATGTTATGATATTGAAGCACGAAGGATAATGCCGTGCCATGTTATGATATTAAAGCAACAAGGATAATGTCGTGCCGTGTTATGATATTAAAGCACGAAGGATAATGTCATGCCATGTTATGAGAGTAAAAGCACGAAGGGTGATGCCGTGCACTTGTTTTGGTGAGAATGAGAGTAAAGCACGAAGGGTGATGCCGTTCACTTGTTTTGGTGAGGATGCGAGTAAAAGAAGGAAGTGTGATGTTGTGCACTTGTCTTTGTATTTTATCTCGTTGTTCTAAATTTGGATATTCCTACTGATCTCTTACTACATTTATTGGCAAGATTTGATATTTCTCCTGTACGACATGGTAATTTCTGAGTTCCGGAAGATAACACTTGAGGAGATTTTGAACAAGGGATTTTATTGAAAAGTGTTATTGAAAAAGCAATGGTTTGAAATGATTTTACTGGAATGACTTTTACATCGAAGGTATATTTGAAAAGTACTAGTCTTGCCTAAAATGAGATTTGGAAGTCATTTATTGGGACAACATCTTTGAGAAGTTTCGTTGTAACGACCTGGTCGGTCGTTCTGTAGAATTTGCATTTTTATTGCTATATTGCCTTGTCATAGGTTGGTTATACTATTCATGATGTGCTACAGATGGTAGGCTCGGAATCGGAATGGTTGTAGTAAGAAATTAATCATTTAGCCTTTAAAAATAGTCTTACAGTTGGAAAAGTCAACTGAGAGTTGACTTATTGGTAAACGACCACGGAATGCGGATTTTATGGCTCGGATAACTCCGTTGCGTGACATTGGACTTGGGAACGCGTTCGGATTATAAATTGGAGGGTTTGTAGTTGAATTAGTCTTTAAATGGCGAAAGTTGGATTTTGAGGAGTTTGACCGGGAGTGGACCTTTTGATATCGGGGTCATATTCCGATTTCGTAACTTGAAATAAGTCCGTAATGGCAAGCGTGACTTGTGTGTAATTTTGAGTAATGCCTCTGTAATTATAAATTTTCCAAAAGACTCCAAATCCTTTTTTTTAATGTTAAATGTTTCCTTGTTTTTGGTTAACAAGGAGATTTTAAAATTTCATCGTTGCCATCAGTAAAGAACACCTCAATTCCACTCTCTTTCAATAAAACCTAAAACAATATTGAAAAAAGAAAAGAAATTACAACCATCATAGAAAGAAAATCCCTTCTGCCGCCTCCCATATCTCATCATAATTAGGTTAGGTGGCGTGAACCTCCTCATGCTGTCTCAGAGAAATTTCATACGTTCTCATCGCCTTATCCACTGAAGCACATAGCTGGTTTAGGAGTTTTAAAGGAATTTCTTTGTATAACGTGTTGCTTGGGATATGATAAAGGTATTGAGAAACTGGTCATGAAAGAGTTCGGGAAAAAAAAAAAGAATCATGGACATCAGTATATGTAATAAGTGATTTTGAAGTAAATCCTTATGTCGCATTTGCCGAGCCGCTTCTCGAGACTGGAGATGGAGAATTTGTTATTATTATAACCAGAGATCAATTTGTTATGTACAATTCTAAGGATGATAGCGTTCTGCAATTTCATTATCGTACACAAACCGATTGTATGTATGTCAAGACGTATGTTTAAAGCTTGATGTCACCTCAGGAGTAGTACTGGTGATAAGCAACACAAAACGTTTGGGGAATTCAAACGCTACCACGTCGTCATGGGGTAGATTGAGTCGAGCGAAGGCGAATTGGTAGAGGAAAAGGCTAAGTTGAGTGTTGAGTTAGTTGAATCGAGGTAAGGATTTTGGACCCTATAACTCAATTATATGTGATTAAGGATAAAAGTATCAGTGTTTAATTTATGAAAATCAGTGAAAAAAAAATTGAATTTAGGGCTTGAGATTAAGAGACCTTTTAGGGGTGATTTGACGAGTCAAACGGACTCCGATTTCAGAGTTCTTTATATGTACAGACTCGTGAGATGATGAGAAACATGTAGTTATAAAATTTTTTGAGTTTCGGGACGCGGGACCGAGGTCGGGTTTTGGCTAATTTCGGGTTTTGAGCTAAATTTGGTACTTTTCAATTTGGAATTCATTCCTTAAGCATAATTTGATGATGAAAATCTGAACTTGGTAGATTTGGAGCAATCATAGGCCAGATTTAGAGGCAAAGGCACCGCAGAATAGTATTTTAGCCGGTTTTGAGGTAAGTAACATTTCCAAACTTGGTTCTGAGGGTTCGAAATCCCGAGCTAAATGATTTATGACTATAATTAAGGTGACGCACATGACAAGTGACGGGCGTGCAGGCGTGCACCGAGTAATTGTGGCCTGGCTTATTCCTTGGCACCTCTTAGAAATCATGTTAAGTATAAATGCTAGGATTCACGCCGAAAATGCTGAGACCCGAGTGGTAGTATATTACTGTCTCATTTGTGATTATTTGATGTCATATACTCAGTCCTGTTATAGAATATCACTTCATATCTCAGTCTCAGTACTGTTAATTATATGCATACTTATCATTGTTTCGGGCTGATAGAGGCATCTATGATCCATGTGAGTGAGACTGAAGAGTAGTGACCGAGAGCCTGTTATTGAGACAGTTATGAGAATGGACTGCACACTGCAGCGATATTTAAATCATGCCTTCGTTGGCCTGATATGGCGCTTGGGCCACTAGGGCCCCTCCAGAGTCTATACACCCCCGGTGAGCGCATTGATGATGAGGGATGGATCTCCCCTGGACATGGATCTTGTCCGAAGCTGATGTTATGTGAGGGATGGATTTTCCCTGGACATGGATCTTTTCCAAAGCTGATGTTATGTGAGGGATGGGTTTTCCCTGGGCGTGGATCTTGTTTGAAGCTAATGTTATGTGAGGGATGGATCTTCCCTGGGCATGGATCTTGTCCGAAGCTAATGTTATGTGAGGGATGGATCTTCCCTGGATATGGATATTGTCCGAGTGTTGTATTCCGGAGATGGCTTTCTCCGTGGGGGTTGGACTGGCCTTTTTCCTCAGTACGGAGTGACTATGGTCACCGATGTTTATGCATATTCCGGATGAAACTTCCCTGGGCCTGAGAGCCATATATAGTACTGAGTGGACTTCTGTGGGAGAGTTGTGAGCACTATGTGCATTTTCACACTGTGACATGTTGGCATGTAGAACATATGGAGGTATATCTAGTATATTCTGTTGTTATTTTCTGATAAACTGTGAACATGCCTAAATTTTTGTAAGCTGATGATTTAATTATTGAGGTTTAGTCCGTCACTACCTCTCAGCCCATAGTTTGGGTTCGTTACTTCTGAGTTGGTGTACTCACGTGACCCCCTGCACCTTGTGTGCAGATCCAGGTACATCGGGACCCGGTAGTGGATATTGAGCAGTTTGTCAGAGTTTTCATTGGAGTTGTCGAGGTAGCAGCTGGCGATCGCGACCTCGCCTTCTCTTTCTTATTCTACATGTTGTTCTTTAGTTTGAGACAATGTTGCCCATTTCTCCTTTTCTTGGCTTTATGTTAAAGTAGCTCATGACTGAGTGACACCGGATCCGGGGTTGGAGGTTTAAATTTAGTTTTTCAAATATTGTTTTTAAACTTCAAATTCTTAGTATTATCAATAAATTCGTGTAAAATTGAATTTTTACTGAAAATTGAATTTTTCTTAGTTAAAAAGGGCGGCTTGCCTGGTTCTATGACAGACGCCATCAAGACTCCGAAATTGGGTCGTGATATTCATATTTTGAAAGAACCTGTGTTTTACGTAATTCTCTCTATTAAATATACTTATATCTACTTTTGGAGAAAATATGTTTTCAAAGGAAACTCTTCCATACTAAAATGATTTTTATTTGCAAAAGTTTTTCATATGAACTGTTGTATAAAGATTTTCACCAGTATATGGATTTTAGTGGCTAAGGCCCGATGTGAACAAACCGATGTATAGTTGAGTTATTGGTGTTCTCTATTGTATTGTGTTTCCTTTCGGTTTATCTTGTTTTGTTGTCCATCTTTCTGGGTAATTTTATGCTGTTTTGCGATTGATTTCAATAATTACCTTCCGCATTATATTGGTATTGTTGTAAATTATTCCGTGCAGTCTTAGATAGATGTAACGTTCGGTCATTTCTACATTCATGTTATTTATCTTGTAGACCAGTGGTGTCTTGACTAGTTCTCATCACTACTCCACCGAGGTTAGTCTTGATACTTACTGGGCACCGCTGTGGTGTGCTCATACTAGACTTTTGCACATTTTTGTGTGCAGATGCAGGTATATATTGTAGTATCTGTGTGGATGGTTACCGAGGAGACTCAAGGTAACCTGCTGCTGCGTTCGCAGGCGTCGGAGTCACCTTCTTTGTATTTATTATTCATACACTGTTGTATCTATTTCCAAAAAATTGTACTTAGAAATTGTAGAAGATTCGTAGAGCTTATGACTTGTACTACCGGTTTTGGGAAAGTTTGTACATTCTGTTGAGATTCTATATCAAGACTGTTAGTTTTCCTTTATTTATTGTTGTCATTTAGTAACTTCTAGGCTTACCTAGTCCCTAAGACTAGGTGCCATAATGATACCCAACGGAGGGAATTTGGGTCGTGACAAGTTGGTATCAGAGCTCTAGGTTCATAGGTGCTACGTGTTATAGGAGAGTTTAGTAGAGTCTTGTGGATCGGTACGGAGACGTCTGTACTTATCTTCTAGAGGCTACGGAACTAATAGGAAAATTTCACTTCCTTCATTCCTATCGTGCGAGTTTATTGATCTTGAAGTTTGAAATTATCGTTCCATTCTATCACCGATGGTGAGTACACGAGCGGCGGTTCCGAATGATGTTACCCCGGAGCAAGTGTTGCAAGGGTCAGAGATAGAGGCCAACGAAGAGCACGTGCCGCAGTTAAGATGCCTACCAGAGCAGCTGTTGAGGAGTCTCCAGTAGTTCTTATTGGGGAACAGGTACTGGGGGTGCCTGTTGCTATCCCGTACTTCATGAGATCTGAGCGCAATTTTGAGTATAAGTGGTACATTGACTCAGGTAGGGTTGATTCTAGTGCACCGATTGCTTCACAGATCAGGGGAGGAGTTCAGACTCCCACCGTCTACCCTCCAGAGCAGCGAGATCACATTGTTCAGGTACCCGTTGACATGACAGCACGACATGTGGTTTCAGTTCAGCCCGTGGTTAGGACAGTAGCCTCAGAGGAAGAATACCTTGGACTTGAGAGTTACAGAAAGTATCACCCTTCTATCTTTCAGTGGATTGGCGGCAGATGATGCCCAGGGTTTCCGGGATGAGTGTCACTATATTCTTCGCGCTTTGGGTATTGTGGAGACGAGCGAGTTTGTTTTTGTCATGTCTCAGGTTCAGAGTAACAAGTGGATCAGTGGTGGCGGCATATGAGTTGGGGTCACCTGACCGAGTTAGCTTCACTAGCATGGATTCAGTTTTCGGAGATGCTTCGAGGGAGGTTTCACCTCAGTTCCTTCGGGATGTACGGTGCACGGAGTTTGAGTAGTTGCGTCAGGGCCTTGTGTCACTATGGGAGCATGCTGTTAGATTCAGTGAATGGGCCAGACTTTCACTTCGCTTGGTTGCTTCAGCTGGGAGATGAGTCTGTAGAGTCATTTGGGAGATTCAGGCCTGATGTTCAGTTTAGCGGGACTCGAGAGTTAGAGTAGGATGCCTTGTTTCAGCAGTTAAGAGGGATCGCTCGCCGGTTATATAACATGTGGGACCGGGAGCGAGAGGACAGACGAGATCAGGGAAAGAGTTTAGGGAGGCAATAAGGCCTCGTAGATCGGAGGAATCTACTTGTCCGTATTATGGAGGCAAGCTACGACACGGTAAAGGCTTTGTGGGTCGACCAGTTCAGTTTGCATTACCAGCTTCGCATGGTATTTTAGGTACTCATGGGTCTCAGAGGGTTCGTATTGTGTGTTTATCCACAGCCATGTCGGCAACAAGATTGTTTTCAGTGTGGAGATGTTAGCTACAGGGTGAGAGATTGTTCCAGGATTCAGGTAGGTGTGTGGTAGCAGGGTATTCAGGTGAGTAGAGGGCCCCTAAGAGGGGGAGACCCGACCTATTGTTGTGTTTCATATAGTAAAATAGAGGCCGTTGTGCCAGATATCATCACTCAGGTATGTTTTGATGTGTTACATAGGGGCACCAATTGTATTTCATTATAGTTCTGCTGGTCGGGACGAGTTCCCTTAATTGTTGTTTCATTTATGAGTGAGTTCCATGTTCTGCACCCCATTGTGTGTTTGCTCCTGATGGGAGATTCTATGAGTGGTAGCCCGTGTCTATCGTTGTTTATTTCATTCTTGATAGTGGTGAGACTGGAAGTGAGTCCTTGTTGTTCTTCGTGGTAAGCTTTATGTGATTTTCCTAAATACTTGCTTAAGAGTTGTGATTTGATATTCCATCGAGATGTGAGATCAACTAGCGTTATGATTTTATCAGCTGAGATGAATTAGTGGAGGAATTTCAATTGGTATGATACATTTTCGGTATGTGATTCTGTAACGACCCGGCCTGTCGTTACGTAAAAACCTGCATTTAAATTACTTTTATTGACTTGTTATAGATTGGTTATTCTATTATTGAGGTGTTAGAGTCGATAGGCTTGAACTCGGAATGGTTAAATGAGAATTCAGTAACTTAGTCTTTAAAATATAGCCTTATAAAGGGAAAAGTCAACTGAGAGTTGACTTATTGGTAAACAACCTCAGAATACGGATTTTATGGCTCGATAGCTTTGTTAGGTGATTTGGGACTTAGGAGTGTATTCGAAATAGTTTTGTGATGTCCGGTGTAGAATTAGGCTTGAATTGGCGAAAGTTAGTTTATGGAGATTTCCGGACGGCAGTGGAAAATAGGCTATCGGGGTCGGAATGGAATTCTGACAGTTGGAACAGGTTCGTAATGCCATTTTGGATATGTCTGCAAAATTTCAGGTTAATCGGAGTTGTTTTGGGTAGTTTCGGCATTGTTGGAGGATTTTAGAAATTTCAAAGTTCTTAGGCTTGAATCCAAAGTAAATTTGGTGTTTTGATGTAAATTTTGGTGTTGTGAGAGTGCAACTAAGTTTGAATGATGTTATGGGATGTGTTGGTAACTTTGGTTGGGGTCCCGAGGGGCTCGGGATTAATATCGAGTGGTTAACGGGCATTTTTGGCCTTAGGAACATACTGAAAAATTTGGTGTCCTATTGCTGGTGTCCTTGTACGCGATTGCAGGGACACATTCGCGATCGCGTAGTGCAAATTGTGAGGGAAAGAATTTTACTCTCTGCGATCGCATAGGTGTGTTCGTGATCACAGAGGTTAAGCAGGTTGAGCAGTGCGGTCACGTGAAGAGTGTTGCGATCGCGTAGGGATAAGGCAGGCGCGTGGGGGCGAGGTCGATTGGTCTTCGCGATCGCGTGTGGGATTGGAGAGTGCTGCTACTCGATCGCGACAGGGAGTCTGCGATCGCGGTGATTGAATCACTGGGCATAATTAATTAAACCCTTCCGCGACTTAACCCTTATTTTACACCATTCTTGTACGGGAAAAATCTTTGAGGACGAATTTTGAAGAGGGAAGTCTTTGTTCTTCATAGAGGTAAGTATTTTGATTACAAAAACTCGATCATGGATGATTATAGAACATAAAACCAGTTTAAATTCGTGGTAAACAGTAGAAAAATGGGATTTTGGGGCTTGAGAATAAGAGACCTTTAGGGGTTGATTTGAGGGGTCAAACGGACTCCGATTTTGGTGTTCTTTATATGAACATAATCGTGGGAGGATGAAGAACACTTTTCCGTAATGAGTTTCGGGACGCGGGCCCGAGGGTCGGGTTTTGACCGATTTCGGATTTTTAGGTGAATTTTGATATTTTCAATTGGAAATTGTTCCTTAAGCATATATTGATGATAATAACCTAAACCTGGTAGATTTGGAGCACTCGGAGGCCGAATTTAGAGGCAAGGGCATTGCAGAGTAGTGTATTAGCCGGTTTTGAGGTAAGTAACGCTTCCAAACATGGAACTGAGGGTTCGAAACGCCAAACTAATTGATAATTGATGTTAATTAAGGTGACGCACCTGCCAAGTGATGGGCATGCGGGAGTTTACTGAATATTTGTAGCCTGGCTCATCCCATGGCAATGTCTATTGGTTATCCCAGATTGATATTGTACTCTGAAGGTTGTAATTACCTGAAACGAAATAGAAATCATGCTAAGTATAATTGTTAAGGCTTCACGCCGGTATGCTTAGACCGGAATGGTCGATTATTGCTGTCTCTATCTGTGATTATTGCTTTCATGTACTCAATCCTGTTATAGTATATGTTTCATGCCTCAGTCTCGTAAGTTGCTAGTTTATTTATGTTATCATTGGTTTGCATTGAATATGTTAGAGCATTCTAAGTGAGACTGGAAGGTACTGATTGAGTGAGTCTTAGAGCCTAGTTTGAGACAGTTATGAGGTCGGACTGCGCACCACAGTGATCTTGAAATCATGCCTTCGTTGGCTTGATATAGCGCTTGGGCTGAAAGGATCCCCTCCGGAGTCTATACACCCCCAGTGAGCGCACAAATATTCCGGAGATGGATTTCTCCGTGGTTGTTATGTTTTGGAGATGGATTTCTCCGTGGTTATTATGTTCCGGAGATAGATTTCTCCGTGGGGGATGGATCAGCCTTTTTCCTCAGTACTTAGTGACTGTGTCACTTGTGTTTATGTAATATCCGGGATGGACGTCCCTGGTCCTGAAGGACGTATTCTAGTACTGAGTGGACCACCTTATGAGAGCTCGATTAATGAGTACACATCATTCATGATTCCATATGCATTCATGCTAGTATGCAGGGTTGCAGACATATCTTGATACATCGTATTTATTACCTGATATATTACTGTCATGACCAATTTATATACTATTGTTTGAATTGTCAGAGGTTTAGTCCGTCACTACGTCACTACCTCTCAGCTTATAGTGGTGCTTCATCAGGACACGATCCCCGTAGCTCTCATCCGGACCGTTCCTCATTCAGTGCACTTCCAGCCTAGAGCTCATCTCGGCCACCATCAGTTCAGGGTTCCTCAACACATGGTTCTTCTAGTAGCTACCCGGGTCCCTGGGATTCCCTTCAGTCCCCATCGCCAATTGCTGGTAGAGGTTGTTTCGAGTGTGGGGATCTGGGTCACATCAAGAGCTATTGTCCCCGCCTTACTGGTAGTTCATTTCAGCATAGGAACCAACCTCCAACTTCAGCACCAGTTACTACACCACCCGCTCAAGCAGCCAGGGGTGGAGGTCAGTCAGGTAGAGGCCGCCCCTGAGGGGGAGGTCGGTCAGGTGGAGGGCAAGCCCGTTTCTACGCACTTCCGGGCAGACCAGATGCCATAGCTTCAGATGCAGTGATTACAGGTATTATCTCAGTATGTCACCGGGATGCTGCAATATTATTTGATCCTGGTTCTATGTATTCATATGTTTCTTCATACTTTGCACATTTCTTGGATACACCCCGTGAGTCCTTGTTATCAGCTATTCATATGTCGACCCCGGTGGGGGATACTGTTGTGGTAGATCGGGTGTACCGATCTTGTATTATATCTATTGGGGGTCGGGAGACCCGGAAAGATCTATTATTACTTAGCATGGTTGACTTCGATGTGATTTTAGGCATGGATTGGCTATCTCCATACCACGCGGTTCTCGACTGTCACGCCATGACCGTGACCTTAGCGATGCCTGGATTTCCAAAAATTGAGTGGAGAGGTTCGGTGGAGTACGTTCCTAGACGGGTGATTTCCTTTCTGAAGGCTCATCGTATGATTGGGAAGGGGTGTGAGTCTTATCTGGCCTTTGTGAGGGATGTTAGTAGTGAGACTTCTTCCATTGATTCTGTTTCCGTGGTCCGTGAGTTCCCTAACGATTTCCCAGCAGACCTTCCAGGCATGCCACCTGACATGGACATTGATTTTGGTATCGACCTATTGCCTGAGACCCAGCCTATCTATATTCCTCCTTACCGCATGGCCCCAGCAGAGTTGAAGGAATTGAAGGAACAACTTCAGGAACTCCTAGATAAGGGGTTTATTTGGCCTAGTGTGTCTCCTTGGGGTGCACCGATGTTGTTCATAAAGAAGAAAGATGGATCCATGCGTATATGCATTGACTATAGGTAGCTGAACAAGGTTACGATGAAGAACCGATATCCTTTACCCCGTATTGACGACCTGTTCGATCAGCTTCAGGGAGCTAGGGTGTTCTCCAAGATCGACTTGAGGTCTAGGTACCATCAGCTGAAGATTCAGGATTCTGATATTTCGAAGACCACTGTTAGGACCAGATATGGCTACTATGAGTTTCTGGTTATGTCTTTTGGGTTGACCAATGCCCCAGCAGCGTTCATGCATTTGATGAACAACGTGTTTCAGCCTTACCTTGATTCATTCGTTATTGTGTTCATTGATGATATCCTGGTGTACTCTCGTAGCCAGGAGAAACATGCTCAGCATTTGAGGGTTTTGTTGCAGAGATTGAGGGAGGAGAAGCTTTATGCAAGGTTCTCCAAATGTGAGTTTTGGCTTGGTTCAGTAGCTTTCTTGGATCACATAATGTCTAGTGAGGGTATTCAGGTGAACCCTAAGAAGATAGAGGTGGTGCAGAGTTGGCCCAGACCGTCCTCAGCTATGAATATTAGGAGTTTCTTGGGTTTGGCGGGTTATTACCGTCGCTCTGTGGAGGGATTTTCTTCTATTGCTTCACCTTTGACCAGATTGACCCAGAAGGGTGCTCCATTCAGATGGTCCGATGAGAGTTTTCAGAAGCTTAAGTCAGCATTGGTATTGACTACAGGTTCGGGTTCTTACACAGTCTATTGTGATTCTTCTAGAGTTGGATTGGGAGCGATTTTGATGCAAGACGGTAGGGTGATTGCCTACGCGTCCAGACAGTTGAAGGTACACGAGAAGAACTATCCAGTGCACGATCTTGAGTTAGCTGCCATTGTTCATGCCTTAAAGATTTGCCAGCATTACTTGTATGGGGTACAGTGTGAGATCTTCACTGTTCATCGTAGCTTGCAGTATCTGCTAAGGCAGAAGGACTTGAATTTACGCCAGAGGAGATGGTTAAAGCTTCTTAAGGACTATGACTTAACTATCCTGTATCACCCGGGAAAGGCCAATGTAGTAGTCGATGCCTTGATTCGCAGAGCCGAGAGTTTGGGGAGCCTAGCTTACCTTTCAGTAGCAGAGCGACCGTTAGCACTTGATGTTCAGGCTTTAGCGGGACAGTTGGTGAGATTGGATTTGTCAGACCCTCCGCGAGTGGTAGCCATCATGGCTTCCCGGTCTTCTTTATTTGATCAGATTAAGGCACGATAGTATTATGACCGCCACTTGTTCGTTCTTCAGGATAAAGTTCGTCGGGGTGATGCCCGGGATGTGACTATCGATGATGACGGGGTTATGAGGATGCATGGCCGTATTTGCATGCCCAATGTGGATGGTATTCGAGAGTTAATATTAGCATAGGCTCACAGTTCGCGGTATTCTATTCATCCGAGTGCCGCGAAGATGTACCAGAATCTGAGGCAGCAGTATTGGTGGAGGCGGATGAAGAGAGATGTTGTTGAGTATGTAGAACGGTGTATCAACAACCAGCAGGTTAAGTATGAACACCAGAGACCAGGTGGATTACTTCAGAGGTTAAATATTCCGGAGTGGAAGTGGGAGCGGATCACCATGGACTTTGTAGTTGGGCTTCCACGAACTTCGAAGAGTTTTGATGCTATTTGGGTCATCGTGGATAGATTGACCAAGTCCGCGCACTTCATTACTTTCAGCACTTCTTATACTTCAGAGCGGTTAGCTGGTATTTACATTAAGGAGATTGTCGGGTTGCACGGAGTTCCGGTTTCTATTATTCTGACAGGGGTACTCAGTTCATATCTCAATTTTGGAGGGCCGTACAACGAGGTATGGGTACTGAGGTAGAGTTGAGCATTGCATTTCATCCTCAGACCGATGGGCAGTCGGAAAGGACTATTCAGATTTTGGAGGACATGTTACGGGCTTGTGTGATTGATTTTGGTGGTTCATGGGATCAATTCCTGCCACTAGCGGAGTTTGCGTATAATAACAGCTACCAGTCCAGTATTCAGATGGCCTCGTATGAGGACTTATATGGTAGGAGGTGTAGATCGCCGGTTGGTTGGTTCGAGCCTGGGGTGGCTAAGTTATTTGGCACAAATTTGGTTCAGGATGTGTTGGAGAAGGTGAAGTTGATTCAGGAGCGACTTCACACGGCGCAATCTAGACAGAACAGTTATGCGGACCGGAAGGTACGGGATGTGTCCTTTATGGAAGGGGATAAGGTAGTGCTTAAGGTATCACCCATGAAGGGCGTTATGAGGTTCGGGAAGAGAGGAAAGTTAAGCCCGCGGCTTATTGGTACCTTCGAGGTACTTGAAAAGGTTGGAGAGGTGGCTTATAGGCTTGCCTTGCCACCCAGTCTGTCGAAAGTTCATCTAGTATTCCATGTGTTGATGCTCAGAGAATATGTTGGCGACCCGTCTCATGTGTTAGACTTCAGCACAGTTCAGCTTGAGGATGATATGTCTTATGAGGTAGAGCCAGTGGCTATTTTAGCTCGCGAGGTCAGAAAGTTGAGGTCAAAGGAGATAGCTTCAGTAAAGGTCCATTGGAGGGTCAGCCAGTGGAGGATGCTACTTGGGAGACCGAGCGGGAGATGCAGAGCAAATATCCTCACTCGTTTGAGACTCCAGGTATATTTCTAGACCCGTTCGAGGACGAACGTTTGTTTAAGAGGGGGAGAATGTAATGACCCGACATGTCGTTACGTAAAAACCTGCATCTAAATTACTTTTGTTGACTTGTTATAGATTGGTTATTCTATTATTGATGTGTTAGAGTCGATAGGCTTGAAATCGTAATGGTTAAATGAGAATTCAGTAACTTAGTCTTTAAAAGATAGCCTTATAAAGCAAAAAGTCAACTGAGAGTTGACTTATTGGTAAACGACCTCGAAATGTGGATTTTATGGCTCGGATAGCTTCGTTAGGTGATTTGGGACTTAGGAGTGTGTTCGAAATATTTTGTGATGTCCGGTGTAGAATTAGGCTTGAATTGGCGAAAGTTAGTTTTTGGCGATTTTTGAACGGCAGTGGAAAATAGGCTATCGGGGTCGGAATGGAATTCTGACAGTTGGAACAGGTTCGTAATGCCATTTTGGATATGTCTGCAAAATTTTAGGTTAATCGGAGTTGTTTTTGGTAGTTTCGGCATTGTTGGAGGATTTTAGAAATTTCAAAGTTCTTAGGCTTGAATCCAATGTAAATTTGGTGTTTTGATGTAAATTTTGGTGTACTGAGAGTGCAACTAAGTTTGAATGATGTTATGGGATGTGTTGGTAACTTTGGTTGGGGTCCCGAGGGGCTCGGGATTGATATCGGGTGGTTAACGGGCATTTTTGGCCTTAGGAACATACTGAAAAATCTGGTGTCCTGTTGCTGGTGTCCTTGTACGAGATCATAGGGATACATTCATGATGGCGTAGTGCAAATTGTGAGGGGAAGAATTTTACTCTATGCGATCGCATAGGTGTGTTCGCGATCCCAGTGGTTAAGCAGGTTGAGCAGTGCGATCGCGTGAAGTGTGTTGCGATCGCGTAGGGATAAGGCAGGCGCGTGGCGGCGAGGTCGATTGGTCTTTGTGATCGCGTGAGGAGAGCTGCGATCGCGTGGGGCTGGAGAGTGATGCTACGCGATCGCGACAGGGAGTCCGCGATCCCGGTGAAGGAATCACTGGGCATAATTAATTAAACCCTTCCGCGACTTAACCCTTATTTTACACCATTCTTGTACGTGAAAAAGCTTTGAGGACGAATTTTGAAGAGGGAAATCCTTGTTCTTCATAGAGGCAAGTATTTTGGTTACAAAAACTCGATCATGGATGATTATAGAACATAAAAACAGTTTAAATTCGTGGTGAACAATAGAAATATGGGATTTTGGGGCTTGAGAATAAGAGACCTTTAGGGGTCGATTTCAGGGATCAAACGTACTCCGATTTTGGTGTTCTTTATATGAACAGAATCGTGGAAAGATGAAGAACACTTTTCTGTAAAAAATTTTGAGTTTCGGGACGCGGGTCTGGGGGCCGGATTTTGACCGGTTTCGGATTTTTGGGTGAATTTCGATATTTTCAATTGGAAATTGTTCCTTAAGCATATATTGATGATTAAAACCTGAACTTGGTAGATTTGGAGCACTCGGAGGCCGAATTTAGAGGCAAGGGCATTGCAGAGTAGTGTATTAGCCGGTTTTGAGGTAAGTAACGCTTCCAAACATGGAACTGAGGGTTCAAAGCCCCAAACTAATTGATAACTGTTGTTAATTAAGGTGAGGCACCTGCCAAGTGATGGGCATGCGGGTGTTTACTGAATATTTGTAGCCGGGCTCATCCCATGTCACTGTCTATTGGTTATCCCAGATTGATATTGTACCGTGAAGGTGGTAATTACCTGAAACGAAATAGAAATCATGCTAAGTATAAATGTTAAGGCTTCACGTCGATATTCTTAGACCGAAATGGTCGATTATTGGTGTCTCTATCTGTGATTATTTCTTTCATGTACTCAGCCCTGTTATAGTATATGTTTCATGCCTCAGTCTCATAAGTTGCTAGTTTATTTATATTATCATTGGTTTGGGCTGCATTGTATAGCATTCTAAGTGAGACTGGAAGGTACTGACTGAGTGAGGCTTAGAGCCTAGTTTAAGAAAGTTATGAGGTCGGACTACGCACCGCAGCGATCCTAAAAATCATGCCTTCATTGGCTTGATAGAGCTTGGGCTGAAAGGAGCCCCTCCGGAGTCTATACACCCCCAGTGAGCGCACAGATATCCCGGAGATGGATTTCTCCGTATTGTTTATGTTCAGGAGATGGATTTCTCTGTGGTTATTATGTTCCAGAGATGGATTTATCCGTGGGGGCTGGATCAGCCTTTTTCCTCAGTACTTTGTGACAGTGTCACTTGTGTTTATGTAATATCCGGGATGGACGTCCCTGGGCCTGAAGGCCGTATTCTAGTACTGAGTGGACCACCTTATGGAGCTCGATTAATGAGTACACATCATTCATGATTCCATATGCATTCATGCTAGTATGCAGGGTGACAGACATATCTTGATACATCGTATTTATTACCTGATATATTACTGTCATGTCCAATTTATATACTATTGTTTGAATTGTCGGAGGTTTAGTCTGTCACTACCTCTCAGCTCGTAGTTTGGTTTCGTTATTACTGAGTTGGTGTACTCACGTTACCCCCTGCACCTTGTGTGCAGATCCAGGTACAGAGGAGTTCAGCTCAGGTCAGGGAGCACATCAGTTTCATCAAAGTTGACAAGGTAGGAGCTGGAGATCATGATCTCGTCTTCTTTTTTCCTTTCTACCTGTCGCATTTATTTTCAGACTATGTTAGTCATTTCTTTTGATTTTATTTAGTATTAGCACCTCATGGCTGTGTGACACTCGATCCGGGATTAGTAGTATTTGGTTTTTTGAATTTTATAAACTGGTTTTCCCAAAATACTGGATTTATTATTGTTATTATTGATTTCAGAATTTGTTTAAAAGGGGCATTTTATGGGAATTTGTATTTAGTTAGATAAAATGGGTGGCTTGCCTGGTTCCACGACAGGCGCCATAACGACTCCGAAAATGGGTCGTGACAAATTCAGAGTTGAGGGCGAGGTCCTCGTGATATTTGTGATTCGATATGTTTGGACCGGGCTGAGTACCGTTGTGGAAATTTTATCAGGATGGTATCCTTGTGATTTGTTCATATTCTTTGCTTCTTCCTTGTTATATTGCTTTTGGTGAGTCGATATTGATAGAGAGTTGTGCCTATGGGTTTGTTTGATAGTTCCTTTATATGTTTCCATTTTCTTATTCAGTCATTTTGTTTTATGTTTTCTTTAGTTTAGTTTGCGGGATGAGTGCCCGGTGGTGTTAGTTGTGGTTGGTGACTCGGATGTTTAATAATGAAGACTTCGTGTTCATTGCATCATTATCAGTGTTATGGGGTTTGGGAACAGAGTTCTTTCAGATATGGGGCTAATTGCCAATGTCGAGTTCATTTCAGGAAGCTATTGTGATCAAAAGTGTTATATGAGCCTATGTGTGATGTGTTATGTTGTGTGGTCGTGCCTAGTGGGTGTAGTCATGAGTTGATGCAGCTGATTAAGACTAATGACGGATATGGATTTAGAATCGGGTCTTTTGTAAATGAGTAGAGGGTGAGAAGTAGAGGTAGGAGGCTTATCAGTGGTGATGTGAAGGCTATATTGCAGTTGTGATTGTTTCGTCAGGATTTCGTGTATTGGCGTGACGTGGGATCACCCGCGGGTATGTGTTAGAAGTGTACAATCAGTGATTGGATGAGTTCAAGGTGAATCCTGGCACATTCGAGGACAAACGTTTGTTTAAAAGGGGGAGGATGTGATGACCCAAAAGGTCATCACGTATATTTCTAGCTAATTCTATGTTTCGAGGTCGTGAAAACCTCCTTCTATCTCACCTTGATTTGCGTGCGCAGCCCGGCGTGTAGCCGGGAAGCCTTTATGTGAAAACCTGATAAAAATGATAATTTGTGTTAGAAATTTGAATAAAGTTGACGTCGGTCAAAGATTTTGGTAAACGAACTCGGACCCGTGATTTGACGGTCCCGGAGGGTCCATAAGAAAATATGGGACTTGGGCCTATGCCCGGAATCGAATTCCGAGGTCCCAAGTCCGAGAAATGAATTTTTAAAGAAAATTATTTTTTGAAAAATATAAAGGTTTTTGAAAATAAAATTTGAGGTGAAACCTGTGGTATCGGCCCCGTATCTTGGTTCCGGAGCCCGGAACAGGTTCAATATGTTTTATATGTATTATCTGTGAAATTTGAAAATAAACGGACTTAGTTTGACGTGATTAGGACCTTAAATGCAAAATTGGATGTTTAAAGAAGCTTTGAGAAATTTCATTGGATTTGGGGTTTAATTCGATGTTTATGATGTTATTTTGGTGATTTGATTACTCGAATAGGTCCGTAGGATATTTTTGAGGTTGTGTGCATATTGAGTTTTGAACCCCGAGGGCTCAGGTGAGTTTCGGGTAGGTGTCGGGGTGTGAAAACATAGAAAAATCTGGTGTTTAATGCATTTTCTGGTGTCAAGGTATTTTACCATATGCGAACGCACTCAAGTGAGTGCGAACGCACAGGGTTATAGAGGTTTGGGGGGTCTGGGTAGGAAGTACTGTGTGCGAACGCACCATGTCAAGTGCAAACACGGAGGGCTGTGTAGGACCTACTGTGAGAACGCAAGGGTTGGGGTGAGAACGCACAGTGGTAGAGGGGACCTGGGGGGAGGGGGGTAGTAATTATCTTGTGCGAACACGACACTTAGAACGCGAACGCATAGGCATCCCCTGTTAACCCTGTGCAAACGCGGAGTTTTGGCCGAGAACGCACTGTGTATTTTCGCCCAGTGATTTTAAGTGTCAAAAATAGAATTCATTACGGGATAAAACCCATTTTTCTTAAACTTCTTTTTCTCCACTCCTCTTGGGCGATTCTTGGGAGACTTCTTCACCATAATCTCATAGGTAAGTAATCTTTAACTCGTTTACTTTCATTTATCATCAACATCTATTAGATTTTAGGCCTAAAAACATGAAATCAAAGATAGAAATTGGGATTTTTGGGTAGAGTTAGGGCTTTATGAATTTTTGGGAATTTGACCTTATTTTGCGGTCGGAGTTCAAAATAAATTATATATTCGGGCTCGTGGGTGAATGGATGATCGGGTTTTGGTCTGAACCTCGTGTTTTGACCAAGCGGGCCCGGGGTGGATTTTTGGAATTTTAGGAAGAATGTTGGGAATTCTATAATTAAGCATTGGAATTGAATTGTTTAGCATTTATTGATGTTATTGGGTCAATTATGTCTAGATATGATTGTTTCGGAGTCGGATTCGAGAGGAAAAGCGGTGCTAGAGGCTTGATTTGGATTCTCTGAGTCGAGGTAAGTATCTTGCCTAACCTTGTGTTGGGGAACTACCCCTTAGGATTGAGTCTTCCTTGTTGATTGTAGCCCGAGTATGCCAGGTGAAGAGTGTGTACTCGTACTTATTTGCTATTAGATTACCCTTTTAGGATTTGTAGATTCTTATATTACCTCTGTATGATTTGTAATTGTTACACTTGAATCCTTGGTTGTTAATTTCATTCCTTCGTGTTTAAATAGAATTACTTGTTTTTGGATTCTTCGTTGGCTATTTGACTTTGCTTGACTTAACTGAATATTCTACTTCTCTTATCATCATGCTATATTTTCTTCCTAGCTTTCCTAATTGACTATAATTAGTGTCATCTAGTCTTATAGTTGACTAGTCGTAGTTGGAACATCTATTCGTTGGAGTTAAGCGTGCCCGTGAGTCTTACATTGTGATTTATATGATTATTCCCTTAAGTGCCACTTAGGTCTAATTGTTAGACATTTATGTTATTGGTATTTCCTTGATGTTGCCTATTCTTGGGCCTTTTGTTTAAGCTGAGTGTTATTCCGTGAAGTTAACTATTTAGGTGAGATTGGTTATAGTTGTTTCTTTTGCCAGGATGTTATGGTTTTTGTTACTGTCTATGTTGTTAATGATATGGTTTGTATTGTTGACTCCCTTGTCGGGATGTGATGGTTCCTATTACTGTTTATCTTGTTAATGATATTGTTTGTACTGTTGACTCCCTTGCCGGGATGTTGTGGTTTCTATTAATGGTTATTTGTTAATGATATTATTTGTATTGTTGACTCCCTTGCCGGAATGTGGTGATTTATGGGTCATATTGTTGGTTTTTCCTTGCCAAACTGTTGTTCTTGATACTGTTTGGGTGAGGAAGAGTGTAAAGCACGAAGGGTGATGCCGTGTATAGTGAGGATGAGAGTATTAAAGCACGAAGGGTGATGCCGTGCCGTGTTATGATATTGAAGCACGAAGGATAATGCCGTGCCATGTTATGATATTAAAGCACGAAGGATAATGTCGTGTCGTGTTATGATATTAAAGCACGAAGGATAATGTAGTGCCATGTTATGAGAGTAAAAGCACGAAGGGTGATGTCGTGCACTTGTTTTGGTGAGAATGAGAGTAAGGCACGAAGGGTGATGTCGTGCACTTGTTTTGGTGAGGATTCGAGTAAAAGAACGAAGGGTGATGCCGTGCACTTGTCTTTGCATTTTATTTCGTTGTTCTAAATTTTGATATTCCTACTGATCTCTTACTGCATTTATTGGTAAAATTTGATATTTCTCCTGTACGGCAAGGTAATTTCTGAGTTACGGACTGAGTTCCGGTGGATAAATCTTGAGGAGATTTTGATCAAGGGATTTTATAGAAAAGTGTTATTGAAAAGCAATGGTTTGAAATGATTATACTCGAATGAGTTTTACATCGAAGGTATATTTGAAAAGCACTAGTCTTGCCTAAAATGAGATTTGGAAGTCATTTATTGGGAAAGCATCTTGAGAAGTTTCGTATTTTGAAAGAACCTATGTTTTACGTAATTCTCTCTATTAAATCTTATATCTACTTTTGGAGAAAATATATTTTCAAAGGAAATTCGTCCATACTAAAATGATTTTTATATGCAAAAGTTTTTCATATGAACTGTTGTTTAAAGGTTTCCACCAGTATATGGATTTAGTGGCTAAGGCCCGATGTGAACAAATCGATGTAGAGTTGAGTTATTGGTGTTCTCTATTGTATTGTGTTTCCTTTCGGTTTAGCTTGTTTTATTGTCCATCTTTGTGGGTAATTTTGTGTTGTTTCGTGATTGATTTATGTAATTGCCTTCCGTATTATATTTGCATTGCTGTAAATTATTCCGTGCAGTCTTAGATAGAGGTAACATTCGGTCATTTCAACATTCATGTTATTTATCTTGTAGACCAATTGTGTCTTGACTAGTCCTCGTCACTACTCCACCGAGGTTAGTCTTGATACTTATTGGGCACCGTTGTGGTGTGCTCATACTATACTTCTGCACATTTTTGTATACAGGTCCAGGTATATATTGTAGTAGTTGTGTGGATGGTTGCCAAGGGGACTCAAAGGTAACCTGCTGTTGCGTTTGCAGGTGTCGGAGTCACCTTCTTTGTATTTATTATTCATACACTATTGTATCTATTTTCAAACAGTTGTATTTAGAAGTTGTAGAAGATTCGTAGAGCTTATGACTTGTACTACCGATTTTGGGAAAGTTTGTACATTCTGTTGAGATTCTATATCAAGACTGTTAGTTTTCCTTTATTTATTGTTGTTATTCAGTAATTGCTAGGATTACCTAGTCCCTAAGACTAGGTGCCATCACGATATCCAACGAAGGGAATTTGGGTCGTGACAGATACACCCACTAGTCATGTTGCTGAAGTTAACCCGACTGATAATAATCCAAATTATGCCCCGTCTGACCCTCCTGTTACTACCCCTACTTTTTTAGACAACCTTCTAAATGGAGCGAAACATCTCTTGTTTGGCCATTTTTTATTCAACTAAGAGAAAAAAAATAGGGCTAACTATAAAACTTGTGGCAAAGAGTTAGCTTT
This sequence comes from Nicotiana knightiana, assembly GCA_005239525.1. Classification (NCBI taxonomy): domain Eukaryota; kingdom Viridiplantae; phylum Streptophyta; class Magnoliopsida; order Solanales; family Solanaceae; genus Nicotiana; species Nicotiana knightiana. Next base: position 69,205 of record ML426587.1, on the reverse strand, counting down.
TAAATTTGTTGGAGGTCGGGGGAGGGGGGGGGGGAGGGGGCACGGAAAGTTTGTCTAGACACATATTGATACACCCTAAAGATAAAGTTAAATTTCTTCAAATGAAAGTTGCAGTCGAGGGGACAAGTGTACCTAGTCAAGTTTACCCTAGTACCGGGTCAAATCAATTTCAACCGGGAATTAACACTATTACCTGTGGTATCTTATATTATGATCCAAGAAAAGATCGTGAAGAATTGGAAAAAATGGTTACTGTTATGTGCTTACCTTATAGTTTTCCTTCTAACCCTCACTTTGTGCATTATATTAGAAAAGTTGTTAATCCTACTTATAAACATGAATATAAACAATATTTGCTCTATTTATTTACTCATATAGATTGTCGTGTTGCTATTACTACTGATATTGGTAGAAGTGGTAATGACTGTGATTATCTTATTGTTACCAGTCATTGGATTGATGAGGATTGGATAATGCAAAAGTGCATTAGTACTTATAGAATAATTAATTTACGTCACACAGGGCAGTTTATTGCTAGCACGGTTACGGATATTTGTAGATATTTTTGCATTAGTGATAAATTAATGTCAGTTTCAATAAATAATGCTTCTATTAACACTAATGCTATAGCCTTGCTTACCACTACACTAAATCCTAAATTTAGTAATATTTTTCATGCTAGATGTATTTGTCATGTTTACCATTTAATTATTGATGATGGTATGAGAATTTTAAATGTTGAAATTGAAAAGGTTAAAATGGCTCTTAACTGCCTTTTTTATTCAAACCGTAGAAGTAGACTTCGAGAATATTTTAAAAGATGCAATGAATTTGGCCTAAGAGAAAGAAAGTTTTCTAAACCTTGTATAACTAGATGAAATTACATGTATGAAAGTTTAGTTGTTGCATATGAATATAGAAACCCCATAAACTCAACGTTTAATGCTCATGAAAGCATATGATTCAATTGACTGGCAATTCTTAAAGCAGATGCTTACAGAGCTTGGGTTTCCTCAGAAATGCATTGGATGGATTATGGAATGTTTGATAACAGTGTCATACTCATTGACACTTAATGGAGGGCCCACAAAACCTTTCCCCTGCTAGGAGAGGTATTAGGCAAGGGGACCCTATGTGTCCTTACCTATTTGTGATTGCAATAGAATACCTGCAGAGGGAGATGAACACTTTGAAAGTGCAGAAGGAGTTCAAGTATCATCCTAAATGCAAAAAGCTGGGAGTAACACATATATGTTTTGCTGACGATTTGTTAATGTTTTGCAGGGTGACAAACAATCTATTAATGCATTGCAGAATGTTTTTGACAAATTCTCAAAGGCATCAGGCTTGCAAGCAAGTGCAGAGAAAAGCTCAATATATATGGTCAGGGTAAATCAGCAAATTCAAGAAGAGATCACTCAACTTACTGGATATGTAAAGGGCAGTCTGCCCTTTAAATATTGGGGAGTTCCATTGTCGACTAGGAAGCTAAACATAAACCAATGTATTCCCTTGGTTGAGAAGATCACAGATAGAATAAGGTGCTGGTCAGCCAGGATGTTGTCATATGCTGGAAGAGTGCAGCTGATAAAGTCAGTTCTATTTGGTGTGCAAACATATTGGGCCCAAATATTCTTACTGCCAAAGAAGATCATGAAGATGGTTGAGACTATTTGCAGGACATTTCTGTGGACTGGATCAACTGAAGGCTCTAGAAAATCTCTAATAGCATGGGACAGAATATGCCAACCTAAAGTAGCAGGGGGATTAAATGTGATCAACATGAAGACATGGAACAAAGCTGCAGTAATGAAGCACTTATGGGCATTGACTATGAAGAAGGATGCACTGTGGATTAGATGGGCTCATACATATTACATAAAGAATAGAAGAATTAAAGACAGTAATACACCCAAAACAGCAGCATGGGTGGTGAGGAAGATAATTGAAATGAAAGAAGATGTACTGAAGATGAGGAAAAATCACAATGACATTGCAACAATTCTGAAAGAGTTTGAGAGACAAGGCAGATTCCAGATAAAAAAGGCATATGTGCAGCTACAGCCTCAATTCAGTAAAGTGGACTAGAAAAGCATACACACGCACTCACAAATTCATCCAAGGTTTAAGTTTCATTTATGGTTAGCTATCAATAAGAGGTTAGCAACTGTAGATAGGCTCGCAAAGTTTGGCATACAAGTGCAAGTAGAATGTGCTTTCTGTGGATAGTATGAAGAAACTTTTGAACATTTGTTTTTTAATTGTCAATGTACAAAGACACTGTGGGAAAGAATGTTGAAATGGCTAGGACATATAAGGTAGATACAAGGCTGGATGCAAGAAGTGAGCTGGATCAATAGTATGGCAAAGAAGAAGGACTGTGTAGCAGAGATGACCACGACAGTGTTTGCAATGGTTGTGTACTGCATATGGCGCGAAAGGAATATGCTCAGATTTGGCAAAGAGAAATATGATGCTGACAGATTATGCAAGGAAACTGCAATGCATATACATATACATGGAAGGAAGAAGATCAAATGGAGTCAAGGATTGGCAAATGTAAATAACATGCCTTAGTATAGAATAGAATGCTAATTAGTATAAATATACATGCATTGATATGAGAGATAAACTGTCATCGTTAATCTAGTTTTGTAATGTCTTTTTTGATGGAATAAAAGTAAATTTTCATCAAAAAAAAATACGCACCTTACAAATGTGGATTGGACTAACGTTAAAATGCTTGTAGATGTTTTAGAAAAATTTCATATTGCTACAACTAAATTTTCTGGACAATATTATCCTACTATTTCTAACTGTTTAGTTTATATTGTTGAACTTGCAAATTTGTTTCGTCATTTTTCAGAGGGTGGGGTAATTTATCAACTTGCTAAATTCTATGAAAAAAAAGTTTAAAAAATATTTTTTCCCTATTCACCTTATTTATGGTGTTGCTGCCCTGTTAAATCTTACTATGAAATTAGGAGGTCCTCAATTTTGGTATGCAACTGTTTATAATGGATTAGCACTTGAAGATGAGGAGTTGTCTACGCTTTCGGAAGCAATAGCCTCAACTAAAATAAATGCTCAAACTATTTATAGTGCTTATCAAATTGCATTAGATCATGCTAGACCAAATGTTCCAACTCCTACTTTTTCTAGTTCTCAATCATCTAAAAGAAATGCGGGAGTGAATCAGGGGTTCTCAAGATTCTAGTAGTAGTGATTGTTCACAACTAAATGAGCTGGAAGTTTATTCTTCACAGGGAATTGAGGAAGTGAATCCCGACGGCTCCTTTAATATTTTGGAATGGTGGAAGGACAAAGAGAAACACTTTCCGATTTTGTCAAGGATGGCTCGAGATATATTAACTATTCAAGCTTCAACAGTGGCATCAGAGAGCGCTTTCAGTCAAGCAAGACTTCAACTCGGTAATTATGAAGCGTCTATGAGGGAGAGCTTGGAAAAATCAGTACTTTTCAGAGATTGGATCCGTTCGGAACGAAGAAATTTCGGACTTTCTGAATCACAACCAGAGGTAGACGAAGCTTACGAAGAAATGCTAGCTGAACTTGCGGAGGATGCTGCTTCGCCCGGAAGGGGTGATGACCAAGCTTCTTTTCCGCCACCACCAACGGAAATTCCTTCGAACCTTGAAGGATTTATGAAATTAAGAGATACCATATAAATTAATATGTAACTTGTATTTTGGCACATCTTGATTAGTTTCTTTTTCTTCTCAATGATGGTATTAGCACCTTGTTGTGCTCATTCCATTGGGGAGAGGAAGACTAAGAAAGATATTGCCATGTTTTGTTAATGCTATAATAAAATTATAACGCATTGCTTTGAATATCTTTTTACAATAATTTTGTGTTTAAAATTATTAGACGTATTATGCTTAATGTTTTAGAGCCAAATTTTACCCATAAGGATCGCTTCCAACGAGGTCAGGGAGTAAATTACAAGAACTCCTGTCCTGGCCAGTTAACCTCTACAGTAACCTTTAAACCACGATGCTCCTCACAACCCTTTAACGGCCACCTGCCTAAATAGGTTTATAAGCATCACCGGTTAGGTTGGCCTAACCAAGGTTTACTGTCGAAATTAGAAACTGCCTGATCTATATAGTTCTTAACCTATAACCTCATTAGGGTGACACAGTAGGCTTTTTAATAACAAAACATGCTTTGTAATTAGCCTTCGAATACTAAGTCCAACACTTACCTGTTTAGCCTATCATTTAGGCTAAAAGTACTTCAAAAAGTGAAGAAGGAAGGAGAAGAATAGTACCAGAGACCTTCGAGCTTGGGGCCAAGTGACCTCTTTTTCTTATTATAAACAAGTTGAAAGTATTAAAAAGGATTTTTTTACAAGAGTAGAGAGAAGCTAGTGAGAAGGGAGAGCGTTGGCTAATGTCTGCCTCCTCAAAAACCCAAATGATCCTTATATAATGGATCGTTCTACAAACAAACAAAACTAAAAAGAATGGCCGATAAAATAATTATAATAATGGCCGATAAAAGTAGATTCCCTTCAATAATGGAGGGGCTCGTTACTTTATGACATTTGTCTTTATTACTCCAATAATTCATCTTATGGGGCCTTCATGTCTATTCATGCTTTTCCTTTTCCTTTGTTACTTTTAACAGAAGATTCTTCTGTTGCTTCCTTCAATTTTTCAAGGAAGTCCTCTATTTCATCAATATTTACTTCTGTGTCCGAGGTGCTTTATGCTTCTCCTGCTGCACAGGTTTCTCCATCTGAAGTATTTCCTATGGAGGTCATAGATATATCATCTCCAATTTTTGTTTCAAACTTTCTCGCAAGATCTTTCTTTATTTCCTCTATATATGAAGCGAGGATTTCTTGCTTGGATATAGCTCCTTTCTTCATTTGAAGATTTTTGGTAATTTTTTGGAAGGGGATCATTTCTCCTTCGCTAGTATTGATTGTCTCTTGTTTGACGTAGAGATCAATTTTTTCTCGTATTTGTTGAATTAATTCTTCACCAAATAACTCTCCTTGCTGGTTCGTTTGAACTAATTTATTCCAGAATTTATTATAAACAATTCTTTGAAGGCAAGAAATTCCTTCACTATTATAACCAGTTTCCACATCCCACTTCATTATCCACGGAATGAAAAATTCAATGAAAAAATACATGGCTGCAATGCCATCATAAAAGATACTATCTTTTTGGAGGGAGGTAATTTTGGGAGATAAATCTACCCATTGAGTATATAAACTCTTGAATAAAGGAGGAAGTATTTCCAATGACGGACCATATAATTTCCACCATTTGAAGAACCAATTTGGAATTTGCTGGTTGTTCATATTAGAACAAAGCTTGATAAACCATGAGTGTCTCCTATTAGGATTCTCATAAAGAAAAGTTCTACTAAAACTTTCCACATAGTCTCAATAATTAAATTAACTGAGACTTTTTGGTCAGGATGATCATATTCTCGATCCTTGAGGGTACTAATACCCCATTCATCTGAAGGTATTACATTCTTGATAATAATTTTCGAAAAACTATAAGGTTTTCTTCTATTTGCAGGATAAAAGTGTATCCTGTTTTTGAGAGTATAATCCCATAGCGCATCCTGTATTTATAAGTAGGAGTATCAAAATACTTGGCCATTAATTGCCATGGGTTATCCTTCCATTTTAGGTCGAATTTTTTCAAAAGAACTATTAACTCTTTTGTATCTTTTCGGTTATAAACCTCAAGGTTTTCATTATTGTCCTATGGTATAACTGAGGAGTAGGTTGGCACATTAGATGATGAACCTTCATTTTTCTTGGATTGTATATAATCCATGAATTCCTTGTATAATGGATGATTGGTATTACCTCCTGCTATGTTAGCAGCAATTAGATAAGCTATATAATTTACAAGAAATTGCCTTAGATAATTTACAAGAAATCGTCTTATATAGTATAGTATATATAAGCTATATTCGATATAACATTAGCTATATTAAGACCTTATATGTATACATAAGATGTATATATAGTATAGTATTATACATATACTGAGTGTATAGTATATAAACTATATTCGATATAACATTAGCTATATTAAGACGTGTGTGTGTGTGTGTGTGTATATATATATATATATATATATATATATATATATATATATATATATATATATATATATATATAAAAGCTATATAATTTACAAAAAATTATCTTAGATAAAAAAAATTTAAAAAAATAGGCGCGGCCCATTTAGGACCGGGACCGGCCCACTTAGCCCGGGGCCATTAGTTAGTGGTCCCGGTCCCGGGCCGGTTCCTACAAAAAAGCCCACGAAGCCTGGGACCACTTAAGACCGACCCACGAAGCCCGAGCCTACTTAGGACCGGCCCACGAGACCCGTTTAGGCCCTGACCCAGCCCACATTACACCCCTACCTTGCAACCCGATAAAATTCATAAAATACGAACATCCATTCTGATACGAGTCCAACCAAACCAAAATTATCAAATTCTGATATCGAATCGCCTTTCAAATCCTCATTTTACATTTTTGAAAGATTTTACAAAATTCCCATTTTCTTCCATTAAATTCGGAAAAATAAAATTATGAAATAAAATTAAATCTGGGTAAAGATCACTTACCCCAAACAACCACGTGAAGAACTCCTAAAAAATATCCCAAATCCGACGTCTACAACTCAAAATATAATAAAAATGGTGAAACCCCCATTTTTAGAAACCTCTCCAGGCAAGTCGCATTTGACACCTAAGATTTATAAATTGCATTTAACATCTGAGACTTATAAATTACATTTGACACTTGTGATTTGCCTCTGTTCCCTCAAATACCAGAAAAACAATATTCTTTCCCGACACGAAAATGGGCATAACTCTCTCATACGACCTCGGAATGCGACGATTCTTGTTGTTATGGTTATGTAATTATGATACAGATTTGATGGTTCAATAGAATCACAAATAAAAGGTTGTTTTCACAATGTGGTACTCTTTATGCCAAAAAAACGACATTGAGACATCAAATAAAAGTGCGGCACAATTCAAACCCATCTGAAACTCACCCGAGCCTCACGGGACCCCAACCAAGTATACTAACAAGTCCCAAAATATGATACGAACTTGATAGAAGCCTCAAATTGCCTCTAACAACACTAGAATCACGAATCGCACATTGATTCAAGGCTAAGAAACTTATGAACTTCCGAATTTCAAAATTAATGTCGATTCATACCAAACCAACTCCAATTGACTTCAAATTTTACATACAAGTCATAAGTGACAGTACGGGGATATTCTAACTTCCAAAATCGGGATCCGACCCCGACATCAATAAGGTCAACTCCCAGTCAAACTTTTCAAAATCTTCCATTTTTTCAACTTTTGCCAATTCATGTTGAAACGACCTACCCTCCAAATCAACATGCGGATACGATCCTAATACAAAAATTACCATACAAAGCTATTGGAACCATCAAACGTCATTTCGGAGTCGTCTACACAAAAGTCAAACTCCGATCAACTCTTACCGCTTAAGCTTCTAAAACAAGAATCCTTCTTCCAAATCAATCCCGAATAATCTGAAATCCGAACTCGACCACGCACGTCATAACATGTAATACAAAGCTACTCGAGACCATAAATCACCGAATAGAATGCTAATTCTCAAAATGACTGGTCGGGTCATTACAATAGGATTCAAATCTAGTAAGCTCATATTAATTCATTTATTTTTAGTGTTACTAAACTCAATTCAATTAATATAAACACCCAATTCCATCATTAACCATAACCTAACATTATTCTATCTTCTTCTTTATCATTTTTAGAATCTCTCATTCAAAAACTAGCAAAATTATTATTTAAATAACAATCCTAGTCCAATATACATCTCAAATAATTATTTTGTAATTGTATTTGAAGATGGGGTAGAGATATTACCTTTGGGTTTAGAACCCTAGTTTTGAAGTTTTGTAGATATTCTTGAAGATGGAAGAATCCTTATGGATTTTGATTCATGAATGTATAAGGTCTTGCATCAATATATATATATATATATATATATCTTATACCATGAGAGAAATGTTCCTTCTTTCTAGAATCCCAGAATTTACCAAAAACTTATGCTCTTTCTCTTGCTTCATATAGATTTTAAAGGCTTTAGGGCACATGTTAAGGCAATCGTGTGACACATTTTACCAATCTGTGTGACACGGTTCTTGTGCGTTCAGCCTTCAGTTTCCAACCTTATTAGATTATGCCACGGTTTGTCAATTTGTGTAATGCGCACATAGTTTGAACCGTCAGACAGATGATTGCTTTGCTATTCCTTGGTAAATAAGTCATAACTTCTCGTAGAAATTTCCAAATTATGAACGATTTGATCCATCAGAAACTTGATTATAGTTCTTTAATTTTATAGGTAGTTCTCATTATAAATCTTCGTATCTTGATAGTTGTGATTGTTTAAAATTATACCTTATGCAGACTCATTTGAAACTTTAGCATGTCATATAGTTTCCGATTTGGTTTGGCCTTAGGTTTTTTCTTACGCCCTGAACCAATCTATTATCATGTTCAAGTAATATCCTTATAGTATTAGTTCTTGTTCACACGTGAATTAATATAATTAGCACATATCGGTCTTCTTAATGGCTCTTTAATATTTCAAAATATGCGAGGTGTTATATTCTCCCTCCATTTAAGAACATTCATCCTTGAAGATTATATATATCATTCATCCTTGAAGGTTATATACATCGTTCTTAGGAGTGGAATTATCCCATCTTCGCCTAAATTATCATCCTAAATCATTCATGACTTTATGTGGATTGTAGACCTCCTTCTCAAAATCTTACACTGATAATATATATCATTGCTCTTTGATATGTTGCTCTTTATTTTATTTTTCTTTTTTTTTTGTTTTTGTGGTTAACTTTTTTAAGGCCTCAAATTTTCTCTTTCTTCAAATTATTGAAAAAATTGCAACGTCTCCCTATAACTTGTACTATTCAAAAAGTGCAACTTGTCCAAAATAAACCACATATGGTCACCAACAACAATAATATAGCTCAACAATCAATAATATACAATATAATGTTAACAAACTGTATTGCTGTAAAATAAAATAATAATAATTTCTGAGAAAATACAGAAACAGTAAGAAACCTCACTAGCGCGAGCTGTAGCGCGAGATTAGTGCGGCTGCGCTAGTGGAATATACCAGGGACAATGAGAAACCTGACTAGCACGAGTTCTAGCGCGAGATTAGCGCGGGCGCGCTAGTCCAGGCGTCCTTAGTTGTATTTTTCTCTAAAATATAATATAAGAACAAATCGAGCCCACTGAATACATAGTGAGTCCTTAAGGAAATCATTCCCCTCAAGTAGCCGAGGTGATGGAATATATCCTCCCAGTATAGAACGATTTAACTCACCGGAGTGTTGGTACTAAAAACGCCAGTGATCAACGAACCACTCGAAGGCTGTAAAACACACTGGAGTATTTTGTATAGAAGAAGAAGAAGAAGAAGAAGAAGAAGATCAGAAAATTTAGTAAGTAAAAATTCTGCGATTCAAGGTATATTTATAGCCAATTTCGTATTGTTTCTGAAAAGGAATAGCAACCTTGCAGAACAGCCATATCTGTTGGAATAGGTGTGAATCCTTTCAGAACAGCCATGGCTGTTTTGAACAGGTATGAACATTGCAGGAAATCTAAAAATGAATTTAAAATAATCCGGGAAAGAAAACCGGTCGGACCGGATCGGGTCGCAGGTCATTTCAGATTCTTAATTAATTAAATAATTTCAAAAGAATTTTGTCCAAAAATATTAATCAATCAATCTTTGACTGAATCCGAATCCGGAGCCGAAGCCGAAGCCGAGCTGAGCGAGCGAGCGACAACGGCGTGAGGCTTGCCTTCTTCTCAACTCTTTAAGAGCTAGAAGAAGAGCTTCTCTATATATACACATAGATTCTTTCCTTCTTCCAATGATGGACAAAGTGCACTAATTCAAAATTTCACTCCCTCCATTTCTTTTCTCACCATTTTCCATTCACTCTCTTTAAGCTACACCAAGCTTAAAATTAAGCTAAACTAAGCTTAAAATTAAGCTAAACTAAGCTTAAAATTAAGCTAAACTAAGCTTAAAATTAAGCTACACTAAGCTCAAAGACCAACAATCCCCCACATGAATGGAGAATGGCTATAAAATAAAGGAATGCACGGATGTGTGTGTGTTTTACATGCAAGAATTAATTACATCTGGATAAGTAGGTTTCCTTTTGAACTTTCCTCAGTGAAATTATATCGGATATATTCGATCAATCGGTAGATTTGATATCTTTGAACCGTCGAGCTTTGTTGTATTCCTAGACAACATAAGTCACACAATCAATCCTTAACCATCTATGTTTCTTACGGTTGTGTTCGTTTCAGCCATGAACACCGCTTGGTTTCATGAGTGCTTAAAGAATGGGCCGTTACTTTCATTCCCCTTGAAGCTGCTTACACTTCACACTCACATAGGTGATTCCTAAACGTGTAATCCTAAAGACACACTATCTGGTCATATCCTTCCAGACTTATCAAACNTGAGTTATTTGACAATGTTGAACCGTCATTCATAACTTTGTTTGATCTCTTTGAACCTAGCTCTTGGGATCTCCAGTCTGCTAGGTAGAGTTACCGCCATGATGACTTGTCCTAGGCCTTAACCCCATTCCCTTTGATGATCTTTCAACTGCCTCTCTAGATAGGCCTTTTGTAAGTGAATCCGACACGTTATCTCTTAGCTTTACGTAGTCAATTGTGATAACACCACTAGAGAGTAATTGTCTAACGGTATTATGTCTCCGTCGTATATGACGAGATTTTCCGTTATACATAACGCTCCCTGCCTTGCCTATTGCCGCTTGACTATCATAATGTATACAGATAGGTGCCAAAGGTTTGGGCCAAAATGGAATATCATCCAAGAAATTCCGGAGCCATTCAGCTTCTTCACCGGCCTTATCTAAAGCCATGAATTCAGATTCCATTGTAGAACGGGCGATGCACGTTTGTTTGGATGATTTCCAAGACACTGCTCCACCCACAATCCACTTGTGGATTTAACTTCAGATGATCCAGTGATCCAATTTGCATCACTATATCCCTCGATCACAGAGGGATATTTCTTATAATGCAACGCATAGTTTTGGGTATGTTTTAGATACCCCAAAACTCATTTCATTGCCATCCAATGTATGTGATTGGGATTACTTGTAAGTCGACTCAGTTTTCTAATAGCACATGCTATATCTGGTCGCGTACAATTCATGATATACATCAAACTTCCCAATACTCTAGCATAGTCCTGTTGTGAGCCACTTTCACCTTCATTCTTTTGAAGTACATAACTCACATCAATTGGAGTCTTGGCAATTTTGAAATACAAATAATTGAACTTGTCAAGTACCTTTTCAATGTAGTGAGACTGTGATAATGCTAGACCTTGTGGAGTTTTGTGAATTCTGATTCCTAAGATCAAATCAGCAACTCCTAAGTCTTTCATGTCGAATTTGCTAGCCAGCATTTGCTTTGTAGCATTTATATCTGACATGTTTTTTCTCAACATGTCATCAACATAAAAACAAACAATGACTTCATGACCCGGAGTATTTTTAATGTAAACACATTTATCGCACTCGTTGATTTTAAACCCACTTGCCAACATTGTCTGATCAAATTTGGCATGTCATTGCTTGGGTGCTTGTTTAAGTCCATAAAGTGACTTAACAAGTTTGCACACTTTCTTTTGTTTACCAGGAACCACAAAACCCTCAGGTTATTCCATGTAAATTTCTTCACCAATTCTCCATTTAAGAAAGTTATTTTAACATCCATTTAATGGATTTCAAGACCATACACGGCCGACAATGCCACTNATTTCGAACCTAAAGGCTTATTTCCAGGAGGAAGATCAACCAATTCCCATGTATGGTTATCCAAAATTGATTGAATCTCACTATTGACTGCCTCTTTCCAAAATGCTGACCCAGAAGACGACATAGCTGCTTTAAAAGTTTGAGGATCATTTTCAAGCAAGAATGTCACAAAATCTGGTCCAAAGGAAGTAGATGTTCTTTGACGTTTGCTACGCCTTGGATCTTCTACACTTGGAGTATTTTCCTTTGGTTCTTCCCGAGGTCGTTTAGGTCTTTCACTTAACGACTTGCATTCAGTTTTATACAGACAAATGCTTTCAAAGAATTCAGCATTATCTGATTCCATTACCGTATTAACATGAATCTCGGGATTACTGGATTTATGGACCAAAAATCGACATGCTTTACTGTTTGTAACATATGCATTGAAAACGCAATCTACTGTTTTTTATCCGATTTTAACCCTTTTAGGTAAAGGAACTTGTACCTTTGCTAGACAAACCCACACTTTGAAATATTTCAAGTTAGATTTTCTACCTTTCCATTTTTCATATGGAATAGATTGCGTTTTGATGTGGGGTACTCTGTTGAGTATTCTGTTAGCTGTAAGGATATATTTTCCTTTCCGCAATTCCGTTGGATTGAGGTGTGTAAGGTGCAGTAGTTTGATGGATAATTCCATATTCCGAACATATTTCTGCAAACGGAGATTCATATTACCCACCTCTATCACTTCTAATCATTTTGATCTTTTTATTCAATTGATTCTCTACTTCATTCTTGTATTGCTTAAATGTTTCAATTGCGTCATCCTTACTATTAAGCAAATAAACATAACAATATCGAGTGCAATCGTCAATAAAAGTAATAAAATACTTTTTCCCACCTCTAGATGGTGTCGACTTCATATCGCAAATGTCAGTATGAATTAAGTCTAAAGGATTTGAATTCCTTTCAACAGACTTATAAGGATGTTTTACAAACTTAGATTCAACACATATTTGACATTTCGATTTATTACACTCGAATTTAGGCAATACTTCTAAATTAATTAACTTCCGCAAGGTTTTATAATTGACATGTCCTAAACGAATATGCCATAAATCATTTGACTCCAACAAATAAGAAGAAGCTGAAATTTTATTCATAGTATCAACAACCATTACATTGAGTTTGAAAAGGCCCTCTGTGAGGTAGCCTTTTCCAACGTACATGTCATTTTTGCTTACAACAACTTTATCAGAAACAAATACACATTTAAATCCATTCTTCACTAGTAAAGAAGTAGAAACTAAATTTTTCCTAATAGTAGGAACATGAAGAATGTTGTTGAGCGTTAACACCTTGCCGGAGGTCATCTTTAGGAAAATATTCCCATAACCTTCAATCTTGGCTGTTGAATTATTTCCCATGGAAATATCTTCTTCAGGACCAGCAGTAGAGTAAGTAGCAAATGCTTCTTTGACAGCACAAATATGTCGAGTGGCTCCGGAGTCAATCCACCACTCCTTCGGATTCCCAGCTAAGTTGCATTGCGAAAGCATTGCACAAAGATCATCAATGTCAGCATTCTTCTCTACTATGTTGGCCTGTCCCTTCTTATCCTTTCTTGGGAAGCGACAATCAGGGGCTTTGTGACCAACTCTTCCACAATTGTGGCAGTTGCCCTTGGACTTTTTTTTGTTCTGCTCCTTAGTCTGTCCAGAAGATCTCTTCATCTTCTTACTTTTTGGAGCAGTTTCTTCAATGATATTAGCTCCCATGATCGTTGAATTTCCACGAGACTTCTTCTCGGCTGTTTTGTTGTCTTCCTCAATCTTGAGACGAATCACAAGATCTTCCAACTTCATTTCTTTGCGCTTGTGCTTGAGATAGTTCTTGAAATCTCTCCACGAAGGAGGCAACTTTTCAATCATTGCAGCCACTTGAAATGCTTCATTCACGACCATACCTTCAGCAATAAGGTCGTGAAAAATAAGTTGAAGCTCCTGAACTTGGGTTCCCACAGTTTTGTTGTCTATCATTTTATAGTCTAGAAACTTGGCAACCACGAACTTCTTCAAGCATGCATCTTCTGTCTTATACTTCTTCTCAAGTGCGTCCCATAATTCTTTCGAAGTATTTATCGCACTGTACACATTGTACAAGTCATCCTCTAAAGCACTTAAAATATAGTCTTTGCAAAGAAAATCTGCCTGCTTCCACGCCTCAATAATCATGAACTTTTCATTGTCCGACATGTACGCAGCAGGTACTGGAGGATCTTCACTGGTGAATTTCTGCATACCAAGTGTGGTAAGCCAGAAGACCACCCTTTGCTGCCATCCTTTGAAGTTGGCTCCAGAAAATTTCCAGGTTTTTCTGCCGGTGGAACAGCCATTCGGCTCGACGAGGCTATCATCGTTGCCGCAACAGTAGCAGAAGAATTTTCGTTGTCAATTGCCATTTCTCACTGTCAACAACAGAAGAGTTCAATCAATGGGAAAAACCAGAACAGTAAACAATATTATATTCAATAATAAACAGTATGTATAATAAATAAAAGCGAAGTTTTTATATACTGTTTCACAGAAAACGATGAAGTTTTTATGTTCTTCAAATCGTTTTCTGAATTTCAAAACTCTGATGAAGTTTTTATATCTTCAAATCAGAATAATAAAATTCAGAAGGAGTAGAAAACACACAAATTTTAATCTCCACAAACATAATACAGAAAATAAAAATGTAATTTCCTTAAGATTTTTAACAAACTGTATTGCTGTAAAATAAAATAATAATAATTTCTGAAAAAATACAGAAACAGTAAGAAACCTCACTAGCGCGAGCTGTAGCGCGGGATTAGCGCGACCGCGCTAGTGGAATATACCAGGGACAGTGAGAAACCTGACTAGCGTGAGTTCTAGCGCGGGATTAGCGCGGGCGCGCTAGTCCAGGCGTCCTTAGGTGATGGAATATATCCTCCCAGGATAGAACGATTTAACTCACCGGATTGTTGGTACCAAAAATGCCGGTGATCAACGAACCACTCGAAGGCTGTAAAACACACTGGAGAATTTTGTACAGAAGAAGAAGAAGAAGATCATAAAATTTAGTAAGTAAAAATTCTGCGATTCAAGGTATATTTATAGCCAATTTCGTATTGTTTCTGAGAACAGTCATAGCTGTTGAAACAGGTATGAATCCTTTCAGAACAGCCATAGCTGTTTTGAACAGGTATGAACATTGCGGGAAATCTAAAAATGGATTTAAAATAATCCGGGAAAGAAAATCGGTCGGATCGGGTCGCAGGTCATTTCAGACGACGACGGCGACGGCGCGAGGCTTGCCTTCTTCTCAACTCTTTAAGAGCTAGAAGAAGAGCTTCTCTATATATACATATAGATTTTCTTTCCTTCTTCCAATGAGGGACAAAGTGCACTAATTCAAAATTTCACTTCCCTCCATTTATTTTCCCACCATTTTCCATTCACTCTCTTTAAGCTACATCAAGCTTAAAATTAAGCTAAACTAAACTTAAAATTAAGCTACACTAAGGTCAAAGACCAACATATAATACCTCATCTAGGCACCACACTATTGTACATATACCACTAGCACATCAAATATAAATTTACAACTTTTAATATAGGTTATAATCTATATAGTAACACATATCACTACCATACATGCTCGAAATCTCTTTCTCAAATCAAACACCTAAAACTACACATGAATGAGTATCCGCATATCAAATCGAAGTCTTTCCCTATTCAAAGGCTTTCCTACTCGTTTTACCTTGAATTATCCACCACATAGGTGACTTGTACCGTTACTTATACGGGACTCTCAAATTTTTTAGTTTCCTTTAGATTCCACTTGATAGCTATCGTTTCTAACAAGTTTGCTCTGTGGGAAATATTCATTCCATTTCCTATTTTTCATTGCACCAGTTTGTTACATATTATCGGACATTTGTATTCGTGTTATTATTTTTTTAACTGTAACCAACTCCTTGATACCATCGAGTTCTCTCTGTGACATTTCTCCCTGAGAATCCAGGATTGAAATTGCTTTAGTGCCTACTATAGATATCCTATTATAGTCTTTAAGCTTTCAAAACCCACGTATCATCGCATGGTGTTTGCACCATTTAAGATTCGTATACTTCTTTGACATGGTGTTTAGGCTGTCTATGATGAATTGAAATCTCTAGCAGTTGGATTCTTGGGGAAGATAAGGAATTCAAGATTTTTATGGAAGTTTGCACTATGCTTAATATACAGTGTATTAGAGAAAGCCCTACTGTCCTCAACCTTTGTGTTGTGGGAGAAAGTGACTCTGGATTTAGAGAAGTATATTCTCTGCCCAGATTTGTGATTGAAAGAGTCAAGAGTACCAAGATTGTCTCACAATTCAAATGATTTGCTCTTGAAAATAAGATTAAGTCGTCAACATATAACAGGCGGAAAAGTTTAGTGCCATTTCTGCTAATGATTGTGGGGAGGATGAGCTTAATCCTATTTACAATGATTTTGGTGATGACTTCGTAAAGTGTGTTGCACCGGCAATGGGTTGCATCTCCTTGTTTGAGAATATTTATATTTTTTTGGTTTATATATAGTTCATATTTCGGTGTCAGAAATTTGAATTTCAATGGAGTTATATTGATACAATCAATAAATGATGATTTTAACGATACCAGAAATAACTTTATAATACGTTGAACGAAATTAAACAATCTACTGGATATGTTTATATAATAATATATCCATTAACATTGGGATTTGAATAAACTTGAAGACGTAATTTAAAGAGGAAAAAGAAATGAGATGGAAAGAGGAAGTGAAAAGCAAAACAAAAGAATGGGGAAAAGGGACTAGTCAACGAGGAGTCTTTTCAATTTTCCATCTCGAAAAGATATATGAGGGAGAGGTCACTCTCACAGATCATAAAAGGAGTGAGAGTAACCGGTGTGTGTTTTGTTGAGGGGTCCTTCTCCCTTCCCTCTCTCTTGGGTCTTTCACCCTTTCTGTCACCTCTTTTTTCACCCGTTACGAAAAGCAACTCTCTGCCTTATCTTCTATAGCATTATGGATTTCGCTTCCTCTCTCACTCGCCTACTCCTACCCCTATTAATTGTTTTACTCTCTCTGCACTACTACATGTTAATACCATATTCAAAGTATTTAATTATGAGTGATCATCGTTATCGTTATATATAAGCCACCAATGTATTCTTGTAGTCATCATTTGAAATGTAATTAAGATGCAGGTATTTTTACGGGAAAATAAAACTTTAGCTACAAATATTATTGGTCCAAATATACTTTTAACATGTGTGATATTGTTTGTTTTACCCAACTCATACGGTTTTCCTCAAAAGTAATCACACCATAAAAAGTATACAACTCCTTAAAAGTAGTTTATTTTCTTTTTTTATTTTTCATGTGGGACTTTGTGATGTAAATGAGAAAGAAAGAGTTATATTGCTTTAATCTTTATGGATGATGATGCCTACAGACGATTAGAACTCCTCTTTATATAGCAGTGGAATTCTACTCATAGTATAACTCTAATTACATAAGGAAATCACGTAATTAGCGAATTAACCATTTCTGATTTGATTCATTCCGAGATTTACGCCATGATCTTCGATCAGTCACGGATATCTCATTCTTCCGTTATTAAGACATCCCCGATATTACTCGGCGTCTGTCTCTCTTGACTTCGATTGCTACCAACCTTGATCTCGAAAGTGACTTCGATCTCGAACTCGATGCCTCAGCTTCGTGATTTAGCCAAAGTCGACATTCGATGCAACATTCCAGTCTCGATCAAATAGTAAAATCGGGTGGCCTCGATATCAACCGTATACAGATAGTCCCCTCATTTTTTGGAATACAATGACAAGAAATGAATTGAGCCTTCGATTTTTTCGACCTCGATAAACTATGATGTCATCCCCATGACGCAAGCGATAGAAGCGACCAAAACGTCCAGTCGGTACAGTTCCCCAAACCATTAATGAGCGCCAGTTAGCAGTCGGCCACTAGTGTTGTTGAACCGTCGCCGTAAATCCATAAATAGGCCTTCCCCTCATTGAATCAAGCTTCATTTTCACTTTCATCTAATCTCCTAAGTCTTTAACTCTCTCAAGTTCTTCTCTTCATTAATCTTCAGGTTTCATCGCTAGTCTTCAAACACCAAATTTTACTATCTTTTTCTTTCCTCAACTCATAAAATGGCAAAAACATCTAAAACAGTTCCACAAAAGGAGAAAGCCCCTTCTTCTTCTTCTTCACGGCCGGCTGACGACAAAATGCCGGTGGATCCGCTCCCTGAGGAGTGCGTTCCCGTCCCGTGTGTTCTTAAATCTGATTTTAAGACCGAGAAACCTCCCTCGGTCCTTGGTCGGCGTGCGAGCATGTGTCGAGGTACATTTGCTCGATAATCGTGGGGTATCTCGAGCAGATCAAGAGAGATTGGAACTGGGGGGGGATAAAGTGGTAGTGATTCCATCCCCTGAAGAGAGCATTACTACCCACATAGAAGGGTACCTGAGTGTTTACACTTACCCTTTCACGCTGGGCCCCCTCGAACCTGTTATTATTGACTTCTGTCGCCTGTACCAGGTGGCTTTAGGCCAAATCCACACTTCCTTTTGGTGCATAGTCATTATGCTCCGATTCTTCACGAGCAAATCTGAGGGGATGCCATTCACCCTCGATCACCTCATCAGGTTGTACAACCCTCGTATCTTTCGAGGGTTGATTAAACTACAATGTCGGGCAACCAAGGTATTTTTCTCGAGCATCGACGAGGAAAAAGATCGAGGATGGATGGGTAGATTTGTTCGAGTGAGGACCTCCGATCTCATCCTGACAGAGAAGATGTTATTCCTTGAGAAATGCAACACGAAGCGTAAGTGCCACTTTACTTGTTAATTTCCATGCCTTGTTATGTTCTTCTACTTTATCTAATGCCTTATTTCATTATGCATCGGTTGCTTGGATGCCTTGTGCGATCCCCAAACTCGAGGGTTGGATCCGAAAATTAGCCTCGACCTCCACTTACTTTGAGCGATGTTGGCGCTATTTGGCAAAAGGCCTATGGGAGGCAAAGAACCATGGTAAGATTCCTATTTTACATAACCGATGAATTGGTAATATCTCTTCATACTTATTTAATTTCCTTGTGTGTAGGCCTGAGCAAGGATGTGGCCATGAGGCCTCCGTCTGGTGAGGAGGAGGCTTCGGCACCGGTTCCTAAACCAGCGAAGGATAATAAGAGAAAAAGGGCCTCGACTTTCGAGGTCCCAAAGCCCAAAAATTTGAAGAGCTCGATTAGCGAATCGAGAATTGATATTGTCGGCCTTCCTCCCCATTTAGTTCAGGAGCTAAGGGAGGAAGAAGAAGAAGATGAAAATGGTCGGTGGCTCGGTGCTAGTGACCCTAGCGAGAAAAAATGTCGAGGCCTTCAAGGCCGCTGAATCGGCGACAATTGGCGAGGCCCCGCCTCATGTTGAGTAAGCCTTGGAGAAGGATTTGGGCAAGGTCTCCAAATCGTCCGAAATCGAAGCTATTTCTCATCAAATGGCGAGTATATCTGAGGGGGCTGGTCCCGAGACCCCTCAAGTTGAAAAGAGCTCCCCAAGCGACTCACTTGGGGAAATGACAGCAGGTCACTCACCATCACTTCCTGCCTTTTCCGAAAAGGCGATACGAGATGCTCAATATTTGACGATCCCCGAAGTAGGCGGAGTCCCCGGTAAGGAGGATCCCTTCCGAGATTGCTTTACTGGGGTAAAGGATGCCTCCGACCTAAACGACGCATCCACCCTCTTCAAAAAGGCCCAATGACTTCTGAACCAGGTAGATTTTAGTTCTTTTGTTGATGTAGCATTCTTCTATTTTTGTTCTAACTTCATTCCTTTTCTATAAAGGCTTTTTCCAAGTCCCGAACCGAGTTGATCCAGTGTGAGGCCGACCTCCAAAGGCTTTCGGAGGAGAGGAATGCCTTCAAACTCCACTGTGGGCAAAACGATGAGGAGATAAAAGACCTCCAGGCTGAACTGGCTAAGGCTCACGAGGAGCAGATCGACTTGATAGAGTAGGTAATGATACTCGTAAAAGTTCGTGGGCTTGATTCGGGAATGGAGGCTAATGTTTCAATATCACAACTTCAAAAAAAGATCGAGAGGATTGAGCTGTTCCGAGAGGAGGTCGACCAAGTGAAAGCGGAGTCCTACTGGTGGAAGGAAGGCATGGACCACCTTGCTGCTGAGAAAGGGACTGCACTGGCCCGGTTTTCGTCAGCCGAAGCCCAACTTCAAAATATGAAGGAAAAGTGCTCTCCTTAGGCAAAGAAGATAAAAAAGATCGAGGTTCGGTTGGCTTCCGAACTCGCAAAGGCTCAAGCTGAAGCCGAAAAAGCAAAAGTCGAGGCTGACAAGATGGTGGCTATTTATAGAGTTGATGCCGAAGTCGCGCAAGATCAAGTGCGGGAGGCTTGTTTAACCAAAGAATTAGATCATTTGACTAAAGCTATTTCTAGGATGAACACGGGTTACTGACAATCAAGGAAATATAGAAAAATGAATAATAGACAATATTGCAGAAATATAGAAAAGCAAAGTAGATTGTATTCGAGAATCAGATGCCTTTACAAGCTGTATTCCCCTCCCTTATATAGGAGATTCCTTGATATAACATACAAATCTTGCTATGATTGCCCATTAATGACTAATTATGACATTAATGGGGCGTTACAAAAGATAACGGTAATTGTGGTACGGTTACATAACGTACGAGTAATCAATTGTGGGTTCTTGAATCTGTCCGTAGCTTTGTCCGGATTCATTTTGACCGTGTCTATTCCCTGTCTTGATCAGGTTGAGTTTCCCGTGGATGATGAGCTCGAGGGTTTATTGAATCATGCCTCTTTGTTCCGTACCTCTTCAAAGAATCACATCCAATTGCCGCATTCTCTTGTGTCCACATAACTGGCTGAGTTGTCAAGAGTAGGCTTACGTGTGAAACTTTTTTACCAATACAAGGCTGCTGATACAGCTCAAACACGAGTACATTGAATTTCCGAGCTTGCAAAATGCCAATCTCGGAAGGAGACCCTCGAAGAGATCCACTCCCGAGGCTTCGATCTTTCCGAAGAGATGGAAAAGGCAAAAGAGCATGAAGCCGATGCTAGGCTGTTAGCCTTTTCTGATGACGACAACAATGATGATGGCAGAATTGTCCGAAGATGGCGAGGAGCCCGAGGAAGAAGCTATCCTCGAGGAAGGAGCTGCCCCCGAGAATAGCTAGGAGTCTTTGTAAATTTTTTTTTCTTTTTGTGTAGGACCTTGGCTGGTCCTTTGTAAATACCTTCGTTCATATATAAAATATTTCCTTTTGTTTGAATTTTTTCCCATTTTTCTTCCTTGTGAAAATTTCAATTTTCCTTGTGCCTTGTAAAATTTTTGATATACTTCATGCCTTGTGAAAAATATGTTTGTGACCTCGAATCTTAGGAAACTTGGCTGAAACTAATATAGCCTTTGTAGTCGAGTGGGAACTCGCTCGAACTCAAAGTAAGAAGACCCTTAGGTTTTAGTTATGTGAGGATGAATTCTCGAACTCAAAATATATGATGGCCCTTAGGCTCTTGAATCGGGCCGATATGGCCTCATAGGAGTGGATTTTTCCCTTTTCGACTTAAAAATTTAATCGTGTAAATTTTTATACCTTAGCACGATTTTATTCAGTACTAAATTGTTTGAAGGTTCGAACAGTTCGATACCCCTTAAGAGTTTTTGAGGGCTGACATTGTCGAGGCCCTTTGGTTATTTTGTCGAGGGTAGCCTTTTCAACCGGTTAATTTGAAGGCCTGTTTTTATTGTGGAATTCGGACGTCTCCGAGTCGCGTTAGTTTGGTCGTAGCCGTAAGATCTACCTCTTGGGAATATTTTCCCAATTATACTTCGAACCTGTTCGAAGTGTTCGTCCCCGAGTGGGGTGGCCTTGGCCTATAAAATTGAGGATTGACTTTTAAGGACTTACAGCCTTGAAATTTAGTAATTCGAACATGTCAACTTTTGGATGGCAGTCCCCTAGTATGGGGTTAATTTTTTGAGTTTTAGCTGCAATCAGCCCTTGAGCCAATTTCCGTAATAAATCATAAGTATGAAATCATAGAATAGAAATTTCACTAAAGGAACATAACATCTAGTAAGGAAAGAAAACTTCTTTCAATAAATTATACATGTGTACATGTTTTGCCACTAGGGCTCAAGTAATCTACATGGACACGATTCATTCGACCGTTTCGCCCTTTACAAAATTTACCTATCGAGACCCTATTGATATGAAGTATTTTCCTTGAAAATATAACATCCGAGGGTGATGCCCCCCATTATTCGAGGTTGATTGTAAAGAAGCCTCGGATATTGTTGAATTGCTCTAAGTGAGAACGAACAATGGTTGCTTCGTTAAAAACCTTGCCGAAAAAAACCATTTAGGATAAAAATCGGTCGAAGAGAAAAGACTACAACACGTGCTTTCATACCTAAGGACTTCATGTTTGGAGAAAACTTCAATGCCTCTGGCCGAACACCTGCAACAGTTACTATAAAATATAAACGAAAAAGGAGAAAGTCATACCTTAACAATAATATCATTTGAGGAGCGATATGTTCCAATCATTTGGCAGTTGTTCGCCTTTCATCGTGCCAAGCTTGTAGGATCCCTTTCCGATGATGTCGAGGACCTGATACGGTCCTTCCCAATTTGGACCGAGTTTTCCTTCATTTGGGTCTCGAGTGTTGAGGGTGAAGTTTATCAAAACTAAGTCCCCGATTCTAAAATGGTGAAGGTTGGCCCTTCTATTGTAATACCTTTTGATGCACTGCTTTTGTGCAGCCATTCGGACGAGGGCGGCTTCCCGTTTTTCATCTAATAATTCTAGGCTCGTATTCATAGCCTCGTGATTTAACCCTTCTGTTATGTATCGAAACCTAACACTAGGTTCCCTGACTTTGACGGGGATCAGAGCTTCAATGCCATATACTAAGGAGAATGGTGTTGCCCCGTACTGGATTTTGACGTTGTTCGATACGCTCAAAGGACTTCGGTCAAACTTTCTCTTTGTTTTCCCTTGGCGTCGTTCGATTTTTTCTTAAATTCTGAATGATGGTCTTGTTTGTTGAATCGGCCTGTCCGTTCTTACTAGGATGATACGGTGTCGATAAGATCCTTTTTTATTTTTTGATCTTCGAGGAACTTTGTTATTTTGCTGCCGATGAACTGTTTTCCATTGTCGCATACGATTTCTGTAGGTATCCCGATCGGCATATGATGTGATCCCAGATGAAGTCTATAACTTCTTTTTCTCTTAATTTCTCGAAGGCATGCACTTCAACCTATTTAGAGAAATAGTTGGTCATAAATAGAAAGAATTTAGCTTTACCTGGAGCTGATAGCAGAGGGCTGATGATGTCCATTCCCCATTTTATGAATGTCCATGGGGATAAAATTGAATGGAGTTGCTCTCCGGGCTGGTGGATCATCGGCGCATGTCTTTGGCACTTGTCGCATTATTTCTTAGTGTCTTTTCCCATATTGGCCTAATAATATCCCGCTCTGACGACTTTACGAGCCAATGATTCAGCACCGGAATGGCTTCCATAAGTACCCTCGTGAATTTCTCGTAGGACGTATTCGGTGTCTCCCGCTCCCAAACACACTGCCAACGGTCCATCGAACATCTTCCTGTATAAAGTTTCATCTTCGGCCAGAGTGAATCGATGCAACTTTCGTTCGCAAAGTCCTTGATTCCTTAGGGTCCAATGGGAGTTTCCCATTTTTCAAATACTCGATGTATTTATTCCTCCAATCCCAGGTTAGGCTTGTGGAGTTTATTTTGGCATGGACTTCTTCGATCACTGACTCCAAAAGTTGCATGACAGTCCCCGAGCTGATTTTGTCGTCTTCGACTGATGACCCCAAATTTGGAAGGGCATCGGCCTCACTATTTTGTTCTGGATGTACATGTTGTAAGTTCCATTCTTTAAATCGATGTACTGTTACTTGCAATTTATCCAAGTACCTCTGCATTCGATCCTCTCGAACCTCGAAGGTTCTGTTGACTTGGTTTACCACCAGTAGGGAGTCACATTTGGCCTCGATGACCTCTTCTCCCAAGCTTTTAGCCAGTTCGAGACCTGCAATCATGGCCTCATACTCGGACTTATTGTTAGTCAATTAGAAGTTTTGATAGATTGCCTAATTGTATTGTCTGTGGGAGGCTTCAAAACGATGACTAGCCCGGACCCCCTCACATTCTAAGCGTCGTCTGTGAAAAGGGTCCATACCCCCGATGATGTACCCGATTTTAACAAAAGTTCCTTTTCGACCTCGGGTACAAGGGCTGGCGTGAAGTTGGCCACGAAGTCTGCTAAGATTTGAGACTTGATGGTCGTTCGGGATTGATACTCGATATTATACCCACTGAGTTTGATAGCCTATTTGGCCAATCGGTCCGATAGTTCGGGCTTATGCAAAACATTACAAAGATGATAAGTGGTCACCACATATATTGGGTGACACTGAAAATATGATTTTTGTTTCCTAGAGGCGCTTATTAAAGCAAGTACCAATTTTTCTAAGTGTGGGTACCGGGTCTCGGCCTTGCCTAAAGTTCGACTAACATAATAAACGGGAAATTGCACACCTTGATCTTCTCGAACTAGGACACAAATTACCTCGACTTTCGAGACTACTAAGTATAAGCAGAGTTGTTCGTCTGCTTTTGGAGTATGAAGCAATGATGGACTCGAGAGATCAATTCTTCCAATGCTTGTTGGCATTTCAGGGTCCAAGAAAAATTGTTCTTCTTTTCGAGCAGCGAGAAGAACCTGTGGCTTCGATCTAAGGACCTCGAAATGAACCGGCCTTAACGTTGTCCACGACTGTGATGTCTTCAATTGCCTTGATTTTATCAGGGTTGATTTCGATTCCCCGATTCGACACCATAAAGCCAAGGATTTTGCCTGAACCGATCCCGAAAGCACATTTCTCGGGGTTGAGCTTCATGTTGTATTTTCTCAATATGTTGAAGGTTTCCTGCAAATGTGTTAAATGGTCCTCTGTGCGTAGGGACTTTACTAGCATATTTTCAATATATACCTCCATTGATTTTCCTATTTGTTCTTCGAACATTTTTTTCACTAGGCGTTGGTAAGTAGCACCAGCATTTTTTAATCCAAAAGGCATTACGTTATAACAATATGAGCCATATTTAGTGATGAATGAAGTATTTTCTTGATCCTCTGGGTTCATTTTAATTTGATTGTACCTAGAGTAGGCGTCGAGAAAACTAAGGATCTCATGGCCGGCCGTGGCATTGATCATGCAATCGATATTCGGCAGAGGAAAAGAGTCTTTGGGACATGCTTTATTTAAATCTTTATAACCACGCACATCCTAAATTTTTTCCACTTATTAGGGACTACAACTATGTTTTCTAACCATTTGAGATATTTTACTTCCCTAATGGATCCTATTTTGAGAAGTTCTGTTACCTCATCCTTGATGAATGCATGTTTTACCTCGGACTGGGGCCTTCTCTTTTGTTTTACCGGTCTAAACTTCGGATCCAAACTCAATCGATGTGTTGTTATCTCCGGTAGGATCCCTGTCATATCTAAGTGGGACCAAGCAAAACAATCCATTTAACCCCGTACCCAGGTATACCTTCCGCTCGGGAAGGTACTCGATCAATATAACTTTTTCCAGCTCTTCGACTGTTGATTTGGTAGCGTCGGAATCTTCGGGAATAATGAAGGATCGAGGGATCCAGTAATCATCGTCATCTTCTTTCATTCCCTGCTTTTTCGACTGAATAGAGGCTGGTGGCTGTGGTTGCTATTTGGCCTCTTGTTTCCCTTTGACCTCTGATCTCTTTGTTATCAAAAGTGTCGATATCGGTATTACCTCATCAATCGCGAACATTTCTTTTGCAACATGTTTTTCCCCATATACCGTTTTCACTCCATCCGGCATTGGGAATTTCAGCATTTGGTAGAGAGTCGAAGGGACTGCCCTCATGTTGTGAATCCAGGGCCTCCCGAGCAGGGCGTTGTACCTCATGTCGCCCTAGATTACATGGAACTTGGTTTCTTCTATAGTCACAGGTACATTCACCGGTAAAATTATTTCACCTTTAGTTGTTTCGCTGGCCATGTTGAAACCATTCAGGACCCGAATGCAAGTATGATTTGATCTTGTAGGCCGAGCTGCTCTACAACCCTCGATCAAATTATATTTCCCGAGATCCCTGGATCAATTAACACACGCTTAACCTGAATTTTATTCATAAGGATAGAAATTACCAGAGCAACATTACGAGGTTGATAGATTAGTTTCGCTTCCTCGTCGTTGAATGATACGGTGTCTTCTGGAACATAATCTCGGGTCAGTTTTTCCCTTGTGATGGATACTTTGGTGTGTTTGAACACGGGCACTTGTGGAATATCGACCCTACCGACGATCATATGGACAACATGTTTTGGCTCTTCTTGTTCGTTTTTCCTGTTGGCGTCCCTTTTTCTGAAATGGTTTTTGGCTCGATCGCTTAAGAACTCTCGAAGGTGGCCCTCGTTGAATAAACGGGATACCTCCTCCCTTATTTTTCTGCAGTCTTCAATTTTGTGGACATGCGTGTCGTGATACTTACACATTAGATTGGGGTTTTTCTAGGAATGATCAGTTTGTATGGATCTGGGCCATCTAGTATCTTTGATTCTCCCAATTGCTGACATAATACATGACACGTCGATATTGAAGTTGTACTCCAATAATTGTGGTGCCTCTGTGGGATAGGCATGATTATCGAAACCACTTTTGCTCATGAGTCCCCGAGAAGTCTGTCCTCGATCTCCCTTCGAACTCCGATCATTTCGGATGGGATTGCATCAGGGGCCGTCGTTTCTGCGATCTGTGTTGTATGGATGATATCAGTCTCGGTTCGAATGAGGTTCCCTATCTATATCCCTCTGGTTTCTGCCTATGGTCATGTTTGGATATACGGAACCAGAAGGGTTCCCAATTGGTCATCCTCGACTCTGATCTTCGACTGATAGCGATTATGTACATCAGTGCAGGTTGTCGCCGGATATTCAATTAGATTATGCTTCAGCTAAAGTGATGCTAATGAACTCCGTTCGTTCAACCACTGAGTAAAAGCTTGAACAGCCCAGTCGTCTGTGACCGGTGGTAATTCCATGCGTTCCATTTTTAACCGAGATACGAACTCTCTAAGCATTTTGTTATACTTTTGTTTCACTTTGAAAAGGTCTGATTTCCTCGTCGCAACCTTTATTGCCCTGGCATGTGCCTTTACGAAAGAATCTGCAAGCATGGCGAATGAGTCGATGGAATTTGGTGGTAGATTGTGGTACCGGATCATTGCTCCCTTCGATAGATTGTCTCCAAATTTCTTCAGTAGAACAGATTCGATCTCATCATCTTCCAAATCATTTCCTTTGACGCCGCATGTATAGGAGGTGACATGCTCGTTAAAATCGATGGTCCCATTGTACTTAGGGATTTCTGGCATACAATATTTCTTTGGAATGGGTTTCAAATCCGCACTCGGGGGGAACAACTTTTGCACAAACTTCTTTGAGTCCATTCTTTTTAAAATCGGCGGTGCCCCAGGTATTTGGTCAACCTGGGAGTTATATGTTTCTACTTTCTTATCATTTGCTTCAATTTTTTTTCTCCTGATTCAATTCGCTTGGTGAGATCCTCAAACATTTTCATAACAGCAGTGTCACTCCCCGATTCATTGGCGTTTGACCTTTCTGGCACTGGTTCGGTTTGGCGATCGACTTCCGGTTCGACCCCACTCGGTGTTCGATGTTGATTTTGTAGCTGTGTAATAGCGGCTTGTTGAGCCTGTAACATCTCGAATATTTATTGGAGGCTGACTCCTCCATCTCCTCTGCCATGCGTACCTCGACCACCAAATCGGTCTTATATGTGTACGCTCCCTTCGGGATCTGCGCCCAAATTTGCACTTAAAGCAATATGTGAATTGACTCGACTGGGTTGGCAATTGGTGCTCCCTTGAGATCGGCCTAAGGCACCTCGACCCCTGAAGCAGCTGCATTGTCATTTTCCCCGTGAAATCCGAGGCCATTTTCACCATGTGTGGAAGTTGTTTGTGAGTTTGACATGTTTTATCCTGAAAACAAAAATCCTTACAAGAACAAGTGTAAAATAGTGTGTGTTATCAGAATCAGTATTGAACAATCACTATTATCTTTAGCCCCACAATGGGCGCCAAATTGTTTACCCTAAAATTTGGATAACAATTAAACTTATATTATGGTTTTAGGATATGTAATTTCACTCAACACTAATTGAAAAATATGAAGGTAAATGATAGAATTGAATTATAAATAAATCAAACCAGAGTTCAAATGAAGCTCCAGCCCTCGAGTCGAGATACTCTCGAACTGATAAGTGCAAGAACAGTAGAAAATGGAACAAACTGATGAACAATAATGTAAATGAGAAAGAAAGAGTTGTATTACTTTAGTGTCTGTGAATGATGATGCCTACAAACGATTAGAACTCCTCTATATATAGCTGAGAAATTCTACTTATGGTATAACTCTAATTACAGAAGGAAATCACGTAATTAGCTAATTAACTACTTTTGATTTGATTCGTTCCGAGATTTACGCCATGATCTTCGACCGGTCACAGATATCTCGATCTTCCGTTATTAAGTCATCTCTAATATTACTCGATGTCTGTCTCTCTTGACTTCGATTGCTACCAACCTCGATCTCGAAAGAGACTTCGATCTCGAACTCGATGCCTTAGCTTAGTGATTTAGCCGAAACCGACCTTCAATGCAACATTACAGTCTCGATCAAATAGTAAAATCGGATGGTCCTGATTTCAACCATATACAGAGTTTGGACTAGTAAAAATTAAAATCATGTTTTAACTATGAGTATTTTATTTATTTGCATTGTAAAGATTAAATGGTTTAGTTTGATAAGTTTTTTCCAAAAAAAATTCTGATAGTAAATTAGTGTTACCAGTAGGTATGAAATATTCTATGGTTAAAAAAATATTTTGCTAAAAACAAAAGAATATTAAATGTTGATATAGTATCTCTGTCAACGTCTTGCGTACGGAAAAAAATAAAAGAAGGGCAGAGTGGAGTTGCTTTCATGTGTGTTAGGCTATGGGGCTATACCTATATCTACGTATGGTAATCTTTTGGAAGCTTTATTTCAGCATTGCCAACTAAAGAAGGTTTTTTTTTGTCCGACCCATTGGAGACATATTCACCTGAGCCAAAAAGGCCGCAGTAAGCATAATACCTTTCTGTTTTTATATGTTTTCTTGTTCATTAATTTCCTTTCTCATTTTATGCGTGTTTCTTCTGTAATCAAGCAAGGAAGGAAATACCCAATGGAATACACTGGCAGTATAGGACGTGTGTCATATGTTTATGTATTGGTGTTAAATAAATAATACACGTGGAATTATATTTAGCTGATATAGCATAATACGTGGAACAATGATGAAATGATAACTGGCATATTTCATTTAAAAGATGTATGAAGCACAAGAAGTATGGGGCAAACACCCACGAAATAATAAAGAACCAACGTTCGAACCTAAACAGCTGTTGAAGAGGCACGAGCGAAATAAATCAAGACTGGAAAGGGGGAAGATTCACGAACCTACAATTAATGAGGAAGGGGAATTAAAATCGTTACAAAATCCTTATAGACAGTTATGATTACCAATTATAACGGGCAATTAATGCTATTAAAGCTCATAATGATTCCGCCAAATAGGAGGAAACGTTATATTTGTAAACTCCTATATAAGAGAGAGAATCTCATTTGTAAGTACAAGTTCTGAGTACTATCGAAATATATTCACTTTCTCTTGCTTATTCTGTGCAATCAATTATTTTTTCTTTACTTTTTGTCTATTTTATTTTATTTTTAAGCGAATTACCGAGAAAGTAAGGAATTATTTGATTATCAGTAACCCGAGTTCTTCTAAAAGTAGGCTTTGACTAAAAATCTTATTTTTTGTTTAAACAAATTGGTTCCGTTACCGGGAATCTGATAATTTTTTTATTTTTCAAATCCTTCTTTCTCATAACCAAATGTCAACTGCCAACAAAAACAACCAACAGGAGGGAGGATCTCCTCTAATCTCTTCACCGCAGGAATCTCCATGTCAGTCTCGAGAAGGAACACCTGAAAGATCAACATCTCACACAAATGATCAACATGAAGACGAGCAGACTGTCGAGCAAGACGCTTTAAAACAATTGATCGCAGAACATGTGAACAATGATCTCCAAGCTTTTGTTAGGGGATTGACAGCTGCACCACCAACTCCTCCCCCAAACAATACTGCAAGCATAGAAAATCTACGCTCGGGGCTTGCCAATTCAGGAAGCAGGGGAACTCCAAATGAATCACGTGATGGGAGGTCAGGTACACCAAATAACTCCGATTTACAAAATTTGGTACTAATTTAGCAAAAACAGATGAAAGAGAAAAACAACCGCATAGAACAAATACCCGGCGTACCACCTGTAATTAAAGGAGTGGATATCGATAAATATTCACAACAACCTTGCAAGCCGAGCGTGGCCCCACTCCCCATTCCTAAGAAGTTCAAAATGCTTGGCATCCCAAAATATGTTGGAACAACTGACCCACGAGATTACGTAACTGCATTCACAATAGTTGTAAAAGGCAACGATTTGACCAAACAAGAGATTGAGTCAGTTTTGGTCAAAAAATTTGGAGAAACACTCACGAAAGGGGCATTAACATGGTAGTCTCTTTTACCTAAAAATTCTTTTGATTCTTTTGCTGAGCTTGCAGATTTATTCATAAAAGCATATTTGGGAGCTCAAAAAGTCGAAAAAAGGATGGAAGATATCTTTAAGGTAAAACAAAGAGATATTGAGTTACTCAAGGAATTTGTGGATAGATTTCAACGTGAAAGAATGATGCTTCCACGAGTACCTGATAATTGAGCTTCCATGACATTCGCAAGTAATTTAAATAAAAAGATCTCAAAAGCCACGAGAAGACTTAAGGAAAGCTTACGAGAATTTCCTGCTACAACATGAAATGATGTATAATACAGGTACAACACCAAGCTACGGATTGAAGGAGACATCGTCGCACAATCAAGGGTTGATGAAAGAACAAATTCAAGGCGGTCGGAGTCTGAAAAAAGGTCTGGAAAGAATAGGTATGAGCCTTATATGGGACCCGCAGGGCGAGACTCACGGTCTAAACCTAAAAATGTATGATCTGGCCCTAGATCGAGGCACGGAGATACAGATCATCATCCAGGTTCAGAAAAGAACGAGATGAATGTGATAGAGATACTAACATGAATGCAAGGATTGGTAATTACAGTCTCAATATTAACACTTCTGAGTTGGTAGATGTTCTAAGGAGTATGGGAGATAAGGTGTGGTGGCCAAAGGAAATGAGATCAAACCCGAGCATAAGAAATCCAGATTTCTAGCGGGAGTTTCGAAATGATCATGGCCATAAAATAGCGGATTGCATATTATTACAAGGTGAAGTAGAGCATTTTCTAAAGCAAGGTTATTTAACTGACTTGTTCATCGAGAAAGGTAAGCAACCTTATATAAAAAATAGACAAGAACCTCCAAAACTTCCATCTCCAAAAAGAACAGTTAACGTGATAAGCGTAAGAGAAGAAGTCAAAGGTGTAACATACACAGCTGCGAAAAAGATGTCAAAATTCACGGTGACCCATGGGAAGCGAGTTCTCCAAGGGCTTGATAGTCCCCCACAATGATGCGCTGGTAATATCTTTACTTGTATATGATACTAATGTAAAACGTGTTTTGATTGATCCAGGTAGCTCCGTGAATATTATTCTTCTAAGAGTGGTGAATGAAATGCAAATTGGTGACAAGATGGTACCAAAAGAACGATCCTTATTTGGATTCGATAATTCAACCTTTATTACAAAAGGGGAGATAGTTATTACCACATTTGCAGAAGGAGTTATCAAGGATACGAAATTCTAGGTAATAAACACGGACATGGCTTATATGTGATTCTTGGGAGGATATGGATTCATGACATGGATGTTGTAACATCTACATTATATTAAGTTATTAAGTTTCCTTCACAATAGGGAATGTGACAAATCCGAGGAGATTAACAGGTTTCTAAAAATATCAATTTAGTGATGGATTGACACACGACAAACGAAGATATGAACGAGAATCTCGTTGAAGATGTGGTAAATCAGATCCCAGATGAAAATGGCTCAAGGAAAATAGATGTATATTCGATACCGGATATCATTCAAGAACCAGAAGAAAATGAAAACATCAAAACAACGATTGAAGAACTCGAAGTTGTTGCACTATTCGAGCAATGGCCAGACCGAAAAGTTTATATTGGAGCAAAGCTGAGCCCAGAAATGATAGGTAAGTTAGTTGAATTTTTAAAAGCTAACACAGATTGCTTTGCTTTGTCGCATTCAGATATGATAGGTATACCACCAGAGATGATGACCCACAAACTAAATGAAGATCTATCGTACCTACCTGTCAAGCAAAAAAAGAGGAAGCAAGGCTCTTTCAAAAATCAAGTGATTCAGGATGAGGTACAAAAACTCTTAAAAATCGGTTCAATACGGGAGGTAAAATACCCGAACTGGTTAGCTAATATTGTGGTTGTTCCAAAAAGAATGGAAAATGGCGGGTTTGCGTAGATTATACTGATCTAAATAAAGCTTGACCAAAAGATTCTTCCCTTTACCACATATCGATCAATTGATTGATTCTATCACAGGCCATGATTTGTTGAGTTTTTTATATGCATATTCAGGTTATAATCAAATAAAGATGGATCCTCTATATGAGGAAAAAACTTCGTTTATTACAGACATGGGGACTTATTGTTACAAATTTATGCCCTTTGGTTTGAAAAATGTTGGGGTCACGTATCAAAGATTGGTGACCAAGATGTTTCAAGAACACCTGGGAAAGACGATGGAAGTCTATATCGATGATATTCTAGTCAAATCTGCACAAGCAGGAGATCACTTTCAACAACTTTCAAGCACCTTTGAAATTCTCCGCAAAATTAAATCCAGAAAAATGTGCCTTCAACGTGGCTTCAGGTAAGTTTTTAGGTTTTCTTGTATCTAACAGAGGTATTGAAGTGAACCCTGTGCAGATCAAAGCCATTGAAGAAATTCCAGACATACTCACGAGCAAAAAAGAGGTACAAAGGCTGACAGGAAGAATAACAGCTTTAGGAAGATTTATTTCCAAATCTTTGGAGAAAAGTTTTAAATTTTTTTCATTATTGAAAAATCAGAATCAGTTTAAGTGGACTGATGAATGTCAACAAGCCCTCAAAAGTTTAAAAGCATATTTGTCAAATCCACCCATATTGGCTAAATCAAAGGATAGTGAAAGGCTACTCGTCTATCTTGCAGTATCTGAAATGGTTGTAAGTGTGGTTTTAGTACGAGAAGATAAAAGAAAATAATCTCCAATTTATTATGTTAGTAAATCTTTGTTAGATGTTGAGACTCGATATCCTCACTTAGAAAAACTTGCTTTAGCATTAGTTATGACATCTAGAAAGTTGAGACCTTATTTTTAATGTCATCATATTTTGTAATAACTGCTTACCCTCTAAGGAATATACTACATAAACAAGAATTATCAGGAAGGTTAGCTAAATGGGCTATTGAACTCAGCGAATATGATATCATGTACCAACCTAGAACTGCGATAAAATCACAAATTTTAGCAGATTTTGTTGCGGATTTCAGCACAGAAATAGTTCCTGAAGCAAAAAAGGAACTACAGGTATTCACCGGATCTAATTCAGGTACATGGACTCTATTTACTGATGGCTCCTCGAATGTTAAAGCAACAGGTTTAGGTATTATTTTAATCACACCTTTGGGAGAAAGTATAAGACAAATAATAAAATATTTTCCCATTACTAACAATGAACTAGAATACGAGGTTGTGATTGCAGGTTTGGAACATGCACGAGAACTCGCTATAGAGGAAATCGTAATTAAAAGTGATTCATAGTTGGTAGTTAACTTGATGCAGGGGACTTATATAGCTAGAGAGGTACGAATGCAGAAATATTTGGAAAAGGCACGAGAATTGATAAGACAATTTCAATCATGGAAATTGTGCAAATACTCAGGGAGGAGAATGCGTAAGCAGATGCACTAGCTAATCTCGCGTAAGCTGCAGAAATAACAAATGCAGAAAATGCTATCGTAATACATTTATTTCATTCAGCACTGGACCAAGATAAAAATGAGGTAAATTTCAATAATTTAACTTGGGACTGGAGAAACGAATTTGTTAATTTTCTGCAGTATGGAAACTTTCCTGAAGACAATAAATACTCTCAATTACTTCAGGACAAGCTACCCGTTACTTCTTAATTCGAGGAAACTTATACCGAAAGATGTTCGGAGGACCTTTAGCAAGATGCCTCAGACCTGCTCAGATAGAATATGTGATGAGAGAAGTACAAGAGGGACATTATGAAAATCACGCAGGAGGAATATCCTTGGTAAAAACTTTAATAAGATCAGGATACTACTGGCCAAAAATAGAGGAAGATACAGAAAGTTTTGTGGCAAAGTGTGATAAATGCCAACGATATGGCAATAACATGCATCGCCCAGCGAAGCTATTACATCAGGTTATTTCCCCATGGCCATTCATGAAGTGGGGGATGGATATCGTGGGACCATTGCCACAAGCTAAAGGAAAGGTACAGTTTTCGTTAGTATTAACAGATTATTTTTCCAAATGGGTAGAGGCAGGAGCCTTCAAACATGTGCGAGAGAAAGAATTCATGGACTTTATTTGGCGAAACATTATATGCTGATTCGGAGTGCCAAAAGAAACGTATGTTATAATGGCCCACAGCTCACAGGCACGAAAGCCACAGAATTTTTTCAGAGTTGGCAAATTAAACGATAACCTCCTCACCTTACCATCCCGTGGACAAAGGACATGTTGAATCAACAAACAAGGTTATTATTAATAATTTGAATAAGATATTAAAAGAATCAAAGGGAAGTGGCCCGAGGTTTTACTATGAGTATTATGGGCTTATCGGATGACATCAATAGGCACGGGAGAGACTCCATTTTCACTCGTTTATGGTGTTGAAGCCTTAATCTAGTTGAAATAGGTGAGCCAAGTACGAGATTTACGCAGGCAACTGAGGAATCAAATGGTGAATAAATGAGAAAGAATTTAGATTTACTTGAAGAGAGGAGAGAAGCGACTCTAATAAGAATGGCAGTTTAGAAGCAAATTATAGAGCGATACTACAATAGGAATGTCCATCTCAGATACTTCAAGATTGTGGACTTCGTCCTCAAAAAGGTATTTCAATCAACAAAAGAAGCTGGTGCAGGAAAGTTGAGTCCAAATTAGGAAGGTCCTTACAGGATTCGAAGCATCGCTAGAAAAGGTGCATATGAGTTGAAAACCATGGAAGGCAAGGTACTACCCTCGAATTGGAATGCTATTCATTTGAAGAAGTATTACTTCTAGGAAAAGAAAATACTCACGGTCAGGTATTTCTCAACTATGATTTTATTTTGTTCTCTTAAATTATACTAACAATTTTAGATGATAGGCAAAAAGCTATCCCGTACAAAATGAAGATATTAGACCCGAAAGACGCACGGAATACAGAATTATTCCTGGTCTAGGTTACAACCTTTCTGATGGAAATAAAAGGGTTAAGCAATCATCATCTAAATGTATACCTCCGAGTCCCGTGTATATTTTCTTTTAAGGAAATGGACAAAATGGAAGGAACAATCAAGTGCTTGAGATTTCATACTTCAAAGCTCTAAAAGTCAGAATTCAATCTTGAATCAGCCTAAGAGTCAAAAGTCAAGAGCTAATCAAGATCCAAAAAAAAACCTGAGTCAAAAACCTTTGAAGTAACTCGCAGGAAGGATACAAGATGGATACAAGATACATTCCAAGTTCTTATGAGTTTTTAGGTTAAGGGCACTAATTAGTCACATGCTACTAGATAGACCCAAAATTTTGAAACATGTTACAAAGAAAACAGTTATGAAAGAGTCGTAGATGTTGTACAAAGGGTTATTTGTATACATGAAGAGTGTTGTATAAAATTTGAAAGTTCAAAGCATGAAACTTCCTCAAATTATTCATAAAACTTCCTCAAATTATTCCTTTTTCTACTTCTTTCATATATTTACACCACTATGAAGTTGAGACGTCTTCTTCATTAGTGTCATTTATAAAAGAGCCCTTTTTTATGAAAATTCGTGTCTATCAAAATCACGAAATATTAAAGCATTTTTAAATACAAGTTTAAAAACCAAAGAGTGAAACAAAAACTCAAAATAAGCGGAGGTTTATATATTAAACTTGGCCAAAACTAAGGTACTTGTTTGTTATCAAACCCCAAAACAAGATAGGGGTAAACTAACATCCATTCCAAAAAATAAAAGAAAAACTTCCCCTCAAAAAGTTCCAAATAAAACTAAGTTGTTAAAAACACGAAGGGGCAGCATCCAAGGTGGCATCATTCATTGGTACATCGACAACTGGAGAAGATTCAGCTTGGGGAGAAGGGGCTTGAACACTAACTTCACCAGGAATCGGATCATCACCTTCGGGAACATCAACCTCAGGTGAGAAAAAGCCTTGACTTTTCTGAGTTTTCAAGTGTTTCTTTAGCTTTGGCGATCTCAGCATTCAGAGAGAAGCCTTCCTGGCTAGCCTCTATCAAAGTCTCGAGGTGAGTATTCAAAAAAGCCCAACTCACGTCAAGTGTCAGCTTATCTTCTAGAGATTTATAATCTTTCTCCCACTGATCAATCTCGGCCTTCAGCTCTTCTTTCTCAACTTTAGAAGCATCATAGGTCGTCTTCAAAGGGGAGAGAGAACTCTCCAAGAACTTGATCTTATCAGAAGAGGAACGAAGATATTCTTGAGCTTGTGTCATTGATTGAACTAACTCTCCGACATAAGTCTCTTTCTGGTTAAGAAGTTCCTTCAAACCCCTTATCTCTTCAGTGGCTTTCGAAATCTGCTCAGCAAATGAAGACTCAAAAATATCCTTGTCTTTGCCAACTTGACTTGAAGAAGCCTTTTCAATCGCTAACTCAGCGGCAACCATCTTCGCTTGTTGCTCTAAGGCATTCTTCTCCTCAGCCAATACTTCCTTCTCCAGTTGAAGACCATCAAATTGCGCCTTCCATTTGTCAGCTTCGGTACAGTAGTCAATGACTTGTTTCTCGGTATGGACAATCCTTTTCAAAAAGTTCTGTGCCTATCAAATTGATATACAAAAGAAAGGAAGGGAGTTATGGTTGAATAACAAAAATAAGGAAAAGAGAAGTAAAGTTAAAACTCGAACCTTCAGAGATGAATGAACAATATTATTCATCCAAGTGAATAAATTGTGACTCTCCAAATTTTCCTTCTCTACTGGACCAAGCAAAGGTTTCAACAATACATCAGCTTGACCAGATTTTTTTAGCAAGTTCCCACTCTCAGGAACCTCAACGATAATTTTCTTCATCGATTTATTTCTAGTAGAAGGTTCAACTTCTGCATGAGAAGTAGTAGGAACTGGAATGGCAGAGGAGGTGGAAGCAGTAACGGGGGTAGCAGTAGCAGCAACTTCAGGTAGGGTAGCTTGAGATCGAACGGGGACTGACACTGGAAGGGAAACGAGAGGCAACTCCTCATAAACGAGGCCAAAGGCTTCATCACTATCAAAGCAACGAGTAAACAATTGTTCAGTAAAATCACGGAGGAACATTCATCTCTTTATCGGAAATCACTAATGGAGCACTTTCAGGCTCATCCAAAAGCCTGGAAGGAATTGAACTCTAATGAGGGGTAGCTTCACCATCAGAAATAACGCTACTCCTAACTCAAGGTCTGCGCACTAAAGAATCTTCTTCCGGTTCTTCTTCACCTTCAGAGCCGTGGGCTCCATCAACTTTTCTTTTCGAAGAAGAGCTCAAAATTCTCTCTTGAGCAAGAGACACAGAAATCTTGTAGAAGAATTAGATGCTGGACTGACACCACGAATAGGAAATCCTAGAAAAAGAAAAAAAAGTTTGGTAAGAAACTTTTAAGCTAACAGAAGAGAAGGAAAGAAATTAAACGGGGAAGTACTGTGTGTTTTAACTTTCCAACCAAATCTCTGAGAGAGGTATTTCCAATATCTTCTCTCTATAGGGGTAACTGATAATAGCTTTTCTACCAAGCACGGAAGTTAGGAATCTCCTCGAAAACTTCCATGGTTGCTGAAAAAGTAGGCACAAGAATATGAGTTTCTTTTTTCAAGAAAGGAAAAAGATAAGGGAAAAACACTTACGTGCAAAATTCCATTTTTCTGGAAAGGGCATATTCTCTTCACCCACCAAAGTACTTGTGGGAGCAGCAATAAAGCGGGCATACCAGCCACAATCTCTATCATCCTCGGGGCTAACCAATACCCTCTTACTTCTGGCCACAAATGAAAAAAACCCTTCACGAAATAATTTAGGGGAATAAAGATGAAGCAAGTGATGAAAGGTGAAAGGTAGGAAAGCCAAGTTAGATAGATAACGAAGGCATGCAACAGCCCTCCAAACAATGGGACCGATCTGTCCTAGGCATACATTAAAGAAGCGGCGGAATTCAATAATTACTAGGTCAATGGGTGGTCTAAATCCTAAAGTGAAAGGATATGTATAAATAACAGAATAACCAGCCTGGTATGAGGTTATTCTTTGGTTTGAACCAGGAACTAAAACTGGGAAGTCAAATTTCCAGTTGCATTCTTTTCGAATAAGAGAAATTAAACCAGTGGTGATTTGAGTAGGATAAAGATCAGCACAATCATGGGAGGCTAAAGAAGAAACTTGATTTTTTATGGTTTCTCGATCAGATGAGAAGGAAAATTCATGTGGAAAGATTTCAACGACCGTTGGTTCTTGTATAGGTTCACCCGATTCCCTATTTCTAGAAGAGGAGGGGTTAAAGAAGCCCTAGATTTAGAAGAGGAGGAGTGGGAATATTGGTTTGAGATGAAGAACCACGGTTGGACAGCGAACCTAAACTATGAAGTCTACCTCTTTTTCTACTTCTAACACGAGCAGATGAAGGAGCAAGTTCATCAACAATTACAACTTTGCAAGGGTCGGGAGTTGATGAAGACATGGTTGTATAAGGAATTAACAGAGGAATATGCGCGAAAGAGAGAAGGAAGAATGAAGAAGAAGAGTACTGTAAAATGAAGGTTTCGTAAAACCTAATAAATATGAAGTATTTATAAGGAGAAGTTACCATCATATAAAGTAGGTCATGATGAAGTGTCACGATGAAACCGTCACTTCGTGACTGACACAGCCGCAGAAAAGCCCTAAAAACGCTGAGACCACAAAACCAATCATCAAAAGCCACGTGGCATATGCATTAAATGGAAGTGATACACGACGCGTTGGTTCTGAAGAAACACAATGATACTTGGGAAATAACGGCAAAAAATTTCCGCCATAAATACTTACCACTTCCCGAATATTCAATTGTAGAATATTCAGAAGGGGACTATCTGTATTGGTGGTAAATAAATGATACACGTGGAATATTATTTAACTGACAGAGCATGATACGTAGAACAATGAGAAAATGACAACTGACATATTTCATTTAAAAAGATGTATGAAGCACAAGAAGTACGGGGCAAACACCCACGAGATAATGAAGAACCAATGTTCGAACCTAAACAGCTGCTAAAGAGGCACGAGCGGAATGAATCAAGACTGGAAAGATGGAAGATTCACGAACCTACAATTAATGAAGAAGGGAAATCAAAATTGTTATAAAATCCTTATAGACAGTTACGATTTCCAATCATAACGGGTAATTAATGTCATTAAAGCTCATAATAATTCCGCCATAAATAGGAGGAAACGTTATATTTGTAAACTCCTATATAAGGGGGGAGAATCTCATTTGTAAACACAAGTTCCGAGTACTATCGAAATATATTCACTTTCTCTTGCTTATTTTGTGCAATCAATTATTCTTTCTTTATTTTTTGTCAATTTTATTTCCTTTTAAGCGAATTACTGAGGAAGTAAGGAATTATTTAGTTATTAGTAACCCGAATTCTTCTAAAAATAAGTTTTGACTAAAAATCTTATTTTTTGGTTAAACAGTCTACAAGCTTTGTCATGTGACTTTAAGTTTCAAAAAATCAAATCGCACCATATACAGAAGATGTATCACTTTATACAAACTTCTATCATTTGACTATAATTGATCCTTATATTTTTATTTAATTTATTGTTCTTAAGATTAAATTGTTTCATTTTATGTGAACTCTATATATGAATAAGTATTTTTCGTTTTTATATACTGGGTGATATATATGTTTCAAGTTTAATTTTGAAAAGGTAGATAATTGGGAGTTCAATGAAGCATAGTACATTTTAGAGTGGTCTACACTACTACTAGTGTTCTCTTCTTCTTTTTTCTCAAAATATTTCTTAGTGGAAGAATCAGCGCTGAATAGAGCAATAAGAAGCAAAAGAAGAAAAAAGGCCATTAGTAAGAATTTCACCCCAAAAAAACATGCAGCGTCTGATTACAGTGTAAAATTTTGAGCACTAAACTACAAATCTGATGTATCAAAATTTCCTACATGTTGATGGTATAAACATAGCAGCTCATAACACAAAATAACCCTACTTTTTAGTTTTTACAAAATTTAACCAGTTTGATAACTACATAATATGTGTAAAATCAGTGTGTATACTCTATACACTGACTTTATGACCCATATTATACTGTAGTCTGTATACATTTATTACATTGAGTATATATTGACACCAAGCACCGGCTACAAAGGATTACAACTAGGCGGGCATAAATATCTTGGCTAAAATTGTTAAGAGCCTAATTTTAAATGCTTGCAAATAAATACTTTGGGTAACTCAACAGCACGTCCCATGCGAGTTAAACCATCTTAAGAATTGGTTTTTAAAAAATATAAAATTGTTTGACTAAAAAATATAACTCTTGGTATGAATAATTAAATTTATGTGATAATGGGTTAAACCTAGTTAATAATAATATTTTTAGATGTAACTTCCGAAAGCGTGATTACCGTAGAACAGATTTGGTAGAAAAATGATAACAATATACAATAACTAATCCAAAAAGTATGAGCAATAATGTAGCATTTAATAACAATAAATGGCATTTAAGTAAATAGGAGGAGTGATTCACCGGATAAAGGATGAACTAGACGGTTGTTCCTCCTGACAATGACGAGTGTGTAACAACCCAGCCCGTCGTATTGAGAGTTAGCGCCCCGATCCCCTAATAACCGCTTCTCCCATGTCTATTTATGTTATTGGAACTTGTCGGAATGTTGAGTGATGAAATCCGGAGTGATTTTGGACACATAGTCCATAAATGTGGAATTTAGCTTTAGAAATCGGGCCGTACCTAGAGTTGTGTGAAGACGGATCCGGAATGAAATTTCGTCGACTCCGTTACTCCGTTGGATGATTTTTGGGTTAGGAGAGTGTTTGGAATGTGTTTTCGAGTTCGGTTGTAGATTTAGGCTTGAACTGGCGAAAGTTAGAAATTTCGGCGATTTCGGCCGATATGTGAGATTTTAATATCGGACTCGAAATGGAATTCCGAAAGCGACAACAGGTCCGTAATGCCAATTGTGGCCTATGTGCAAAATTTGAGGTCATTCGGATGAGTTTTGACGTGTTTCGGCATCAGATGTGAATTCTATAAATTTCATAAGTTCGTAGGCTTGAATCTATGCTTAATTGATGATTTTGATGTTATGAGATATGTTTTTAAGGCTCGACCAAGTTTGAACAAGGTATTAGGGTCAGTCGATAGGTTTGGTTGAGGTCCCGGGAGCCTCGGGGTTGTGTTTGGATGCCCAATGGGTGAATTTGGGACTTTAAGATCAGCTGAACCATTCTGGTTCTGGTGTCTCGCACCTGTGATGGTATTTCCACAGGTGCGGACACGCAGGTGCGAAGGGGTGCACGCAGGTGCGGATGTAGCTTAGGCTGGCCCGACTCGTAGGCGCGGAAGAGTATCCGCAGGTGCGGAGTCGCACCTGCGACCCAGCCACCGCAGGTGCGTCCCCAGGTCTTTTAATGAGTTTTTGCACCTGCGACTGTGTTTCCGTAGGTGCGGCACCGTAGGTGCGGCACCGCAGGTGCAATCCCAGTGACGCAGGTGCAAAATACCTGGGCTGGTTATATCAAAATCCGAGGGTTTGAAATTCATAACTCCAATATCGATTGTGAGCTCGGGATTTGGCGATTTTCAGTAGGATTTGAAGAGGAGAATCATAGGTAATATTTTCTAACCTTAATCCATTTGTATATCAATAATCTCTATCAGTTTCCTCAATCTAATCAATGAAATGGGATGAAAACCCATGAAATTGGGATGAAACTTCCCCAAGTAGAAATCTGAGGATTTATACGTCGGATTTTGTTGATTCTTGTTCGAGTGGGTTCATGAGCGAATGGGTGTTCGGTAAATATAAATTGTACCCGATTCTGAGACGTGGGCCCGGGGGACTTTTTAGGCGAATTTCCTAATTTCGCGTATTAGCTTAGAAATAATTAGCTATTTTGTTCCCTTGAAGTGATATTTACATTTTGCAATCAAATTGAGGGCTACCCGGAGTCGGATACTCGTGGCAAGAGCGTGGTATTGAGTTGATTAGCGTAGTCAAGGTAAGTGGCTTGCCTAATTCTGTGTTGGGGACTTCCCCTTAGGCATTTTATACTGATTTTGTTATGTGGACGTTGTGTACGTGAGGTGACGAGTGCGTACACAGGTCATTGTTGCTAAAATTCCATTTTTACTTCCACGCAATCACTCATTTTCATTCTTATATTATTGTTTCTTGTCTTAACTGCGTAGTTAGCTTAAGAGTAAGCATGCCTACCTGTCCTTACTTGATTACCTCTTATTTGTTACTAGTTGCACCATGCTTAGGTAGCTTTACTCTATTCTTTCCTGTTGTTTTTCCTAGACTTATCATGGTGCACCAACTCAGACTTATCAGGGTGCACCACCTCTGACTTATCAGGCCCCACGTCTTCCACCAGGTCCCTCAGCTATCCTCCAGCCCCAGCTGCTATCCCATCACCTCAGGCAGCTTGAGGTGGAGGTCGGGGAGGTCGAGGTCGCCCTAGAGGGGGAGTCCAGGTCAGGTACTATGCTCTTCCGGCCCGATCCGAGGCCATTGGTTCATATTCAGTCATTACAGGTATTGTTCCCGTTTGTCATAGGGATGCATCGGTATTATTTGACCCAGGCTCTACATATTCGTATGTGTCTTCTTATTTTGCTTCACATCTGGGGATATCTCGGGATTCTTTGAGTTCCCCCGTTTATGTTTCTACTCCGGTGGGAGATTCCCTTGTTGTGGACCGCGTATATCGGTCATGTTTGATTGCTATCAGCGATTTTGAGACCAGAGCTGATTTATTATTACTCAGTATGGTAGATTTCAATGTTATATTAGGTATGGACTGGATGTCTCCCTACTATGCTATTCTTGATTGTCACGCCAAGACCGTGACGTTGGCTATGCCAGGATTACCGAGGTTAGAGTGGAGAGGTTCCTTAAAGTATACTCCCCGCCGAGTCATTTCTTTTCTTAAGGCTCGGCGGTTGGTTGAAAAGGGGTGTTATGCATATTTGGCTTATGTGAGAGATGTTAGTGTTGAGACCCCTACAGTTGAGTCAGTTCCAGTTGTCAGGGACTCTCCTGATGTATTTCCAGCTGATCTTCCGGGTATGCCACCCGATAGAGACATTGATTTAGGCATTGACTTGTTGCTGGGAACTCAGCCCATTTCCATTCCTCCTTATCGCATGGCTCCTCCTGAGTTGAAGGAGTTGAAGGATCAGTTACAAGAGTTGCTTGAAAAGGGACTCATCAGGCCCATTGTATCACCTTGGGGTGCTCCGGTGTTATTTGTGAAGAAAAAGGATGGCTCGATGTGTATGTGCATTGACTACCGGTAGCTGAATAAGGTGACCGTGAAGAACAGATACCCATTGCCTCGCATTGATGATCTATTTGACCAGTTACAGCGTGCTAGGGTGTTATCCAAGATTGATCTGCGTTCGGTTTATCATCAGGTGAAGATTCGGGAGCCGGATATCCCGAAGGCTGCCTTCAGGACCAGATATGGCCACTATGAGTTCCTTGTTATGTCATTTGGGCTGACCAATGCCCCAGCAGCCTTCATGCACCTGATGCACAGCATATTTCGGCCCTATCTTGATACTTTCATTATTGTGTTCATTGATGACATTCTGGTATATTCTCGGTCCCAGGAGGACCATGAGCAGCACTTGGGGATTGTGCTTCAGACATTGAGGGAGAAGAAGTTGTATGCCAAGTTTTCTAAGTGTGAATTTTGGCTTGATTCTGTGGCATTCCTAGGCCATGTGGTGTCTTCGGATGGGATTAAGGTAGATCTGAAGAAGGTGGAGGCGGAACAGAGTTGGCCCAGTCCGTCCTCAGCTACTGAGATCCGCAGTTTCCTCGGTTTAGCTAGGTATTATCGTCGTTTTGTGGAGGGATTTTCATCCATTTCAGCGCCCATGACTAGACTGAACCAGAAGGGTGCACCTTTTATATGGACTGAGGAGTGTGAGGAGAGCATTCAGAAGCTCAAGACAGCCCTGACTACAGCTCCTGTGTTGGTATTGCCTACCGGTTCCGAGTCCTATACAGTCTATTGTGATGCTTCGAGGATTGTCCTGGGAGCGGTGTTGATGCAGGACGGTAGGGTTTGCCTAAGCATCTAGGAATTTGATGGTACATAAGAAAAACGACCAT
The DNA here is from genome assembly GCA_005239525.1 of Nicotiana knightiana. Classification (NCBI taxonomy): domain Eukaryota; kingdom Viridiplantae; phylum Streptophyta; class Magnoliopsida; order Solanales; family Solanaceae; genus Nicotiana; species Nicotiana knightiana. The sequence goes on along the minus strand of ML426587.1, from coordinate 24,286 downwards.
GTTCATGATCTCGAGTTGGCAGTGATTGTTCACGCCCTAAAGATATGGCGTCATTATTTATATGGTGTTCCCTGTGAGATATTCACGGATCATCGGAGTTTGCAGCACATATTCAGGAAGAAGGATCTAAATGTGCGTCAGTGTAGGTGGTTGGAGTTTCTAAAGGACTATGACATCACTATATTATACCACCCGGGGAAGGCCAATGTGGTGGCCGACGCGTTGAGTCGCCGGGCGGAGAGTTTGGGGAGTTTGGCATACCTTCATGCAGCTGAGAGGCCTCTAGCCTTAGATAATCAGTCCTTAGCCAGTAAGTTCGTGAGATTGAATATTTATGAGCCTTGTCGGGTATTAGCTTGTGTGGTTGCTCGATCTTCCCAATATGACCGTATCAAAGAGAGCCAGTATGATGATCCCCACCTTTTGGTTCTTCAAGATAGAGTCCGACGGGGTGATGCCAGGGATGTGACCATAGGTGATGACGGGGTGATGAGGATGTAGGGCCATATTAGTGTGCCCAACGTAGATGGTCTTCGGGAGTTGATTCTTGAGGAGGCCCATAGTTCGCGGTATTCCATCCATCCGGGTACCGCGAAGATGTACCAGGATCTGAGACAGCACTATTGGTGGATAAGGATGAAGAAGGATATAGTGGAGTTTGTAGCCAAGTGTCTCAACTGTCAACAAGTCAAATGTGAGCATCAGAGACCGGGAGGGTTACTTAAGCAGATTGAGCTTCCGGAGTGGAAGTGGGAACGGATCACCATGGACTTTGTGGTCGAACTTTGAGGAAGCATGATGCTATTTGGGTGATTGTGGATTGTCTGACCAAATCAACCCATTTCATTCCAGTGCTGACTTCATATTCATCTCAGAGGTTGGCTGAGATTTATATCAGAGATATTGTTCGCTTCCACGGTATCCCAGTATCTATCATTTCAGACAGAGGTACACAGTTCACTTCACGGTTCTGGAGATCCGTCCAGCAGGAGTTAGGCACCAGGGTAGAGTTGAGTACAAATTTTCACCCTCAGACAGACGGGCAGTCCGAGCGCACGATTCAGATTCTCGAGGATATGGTCCGTGCATGTGTGATAGATTTTGGAAGGTCATGGGATCGATACTTGCCTCTTGCAGAGTTTGCTTATAACAAATGCTACCAGTCCAGCATTCAGATGGCGCCGTATGAGGCTTTGTATGGTAGGAGGTGCAGGTCTGCCGTGGGATGGTTTGAGTCGAGCGAGGCCTGATTGTTGGGTACAGACTTAGTTCAGGATGCCCTGGACAAGGTGAAAGTGATTCAGGAGAGACTTCGCACAGTTCACTCCAGGCATAAGAGTTATGCGGGCCGGAAGGCTCGTGACTTGGCATTTATGGCTGGTGATCGAGTTTCGCTTCGGGTATCGCCTATGAAGGGCGTCATGAGGTTCGGGAAGAAGGGCAAGTTAAGTCCGAGATTTATTGCCCCTTTTGAGGTGTGGCGACGTGATGGGGAGGTTACTTATGAGCTAGCCCTATCTTTCAGCCTGGCAGGGGTTCATCCGGTGTTCCACGTCTCCATGCTCCGGGAGTATCACGGTGACCCGACTCATGTTTTGGATTTCATCTTACTCAAGTTGGACAAGGATTTATCATATGTTGAGGAGCCTGTGGCTATATTGGACAGGCAGGTCATAAAGCTCAGATCGAAAAAAATTGCCTCAGTTAAAAATCAGTGGAGGGGTCATCCAGTCAAGGAGGCGACTTGGGACACCGAGCAGGATATGTGGAGTCAGCACCCTCATCTTTTCACAACGTCATGTATGTTTCTTTACTCGTTCGAGGACGAACGATTTTCTTAAGAGGGGGAGGATGTAACGACCCGGCCGGTCGTTTTGAAAGTTAGCGCCCCGATCCCCTAATAGTCGCTTCTCCCATGTCTATTTATGTTATTGGAACTTGTCGGAGCGTTGAGTGATGAAATCCGGAGTGATTTTGGACACATAGTCCATAAATGTGAAATTTAGCTTTAGAAATCGGGTCGTAGCAAGAGTTGTGAGAAGACGGATCCGGAATGGAATTCTGTCGACTCTGTTAGCTCAGTTGGGTGATTTTGGGGTTAGGACTGTGTTCAGAATGTGTTTTCGAGGTCGGTTGTAGATTTAGGCTTGAATTGACGAAAGTTAGAAATTTTGGCGATTTCGGCCGATAGGTGAAATTTTCATATCGGACTCGGAATGGAATTCTGAAATCGGCAGCAGGTCTGTAATGCCAATTGTGACCTGTGTGCAACATTTTAGATCATTCGGATGAGTTTTGACGTGTTTCAGCGTCGGATGTGAATTCTAGAAATTTCATAAGTTCTTAGGCTTGAATCTATTCTTAATTGATGATTTTTATGTTATGAGATGTGTTTTTAAGGCTCGACAAAGTTTGAACAAGGTATTAGGGTCAGTCGATAGATTTGGTTGAGGTCCCGGGGGCCTCGGGGTTGTTTTGGATGCCCAACTAGTGAATTTGGGACTTTAAGAGCAGCTGAACCATTCTGGTTCTGGTGTCTCGCACCTGCGATGGTATTTCCGCAGGTGCGAAGGGGTGCACGCAGGTGCGGACGTAGCTTAGGCTGGCCCGACTCACAGGCGCGGAAGAGTATCCACAGGTGCGGAGCCGCACCTGCGACCCAGCCACCGCAGGTGCGACCCCAGGTCTTTTAATGAGTTTTCGCACCTGCGACTGTGTTTCCGTAGGTGCGGCACCGCAGGTGCAATCCCAGTGACGCAGGTGCGAAATACCTGGGCTGGTTATATCAAAATCCGAGGGTTTGAAATTCATAACTCCAATATCGATTGTGAGCTCGGGATTTGGCGATTTTCAGTGGGATTTGAAGAGGAGAATCATAGGTAATGTTTTCTAACCATAATCCATTTGTATATCAATAATCTCTATCAATTTCCTCAATCTAATCAATGAAATTGGTTGAAAAACCATGAAATTGGGATGAACTTCCCCAAGTTGAAATCTGAGGATTTAGGGAGATTTAGACGCCGGATTTTGTTGATTCTTGTTCGAGTGGGTTCATGAGCGAATGGGTGTTCGGGAAATATAAATTTTATCCGATTCCGAGACGTGGTCCCGGGGAACCTTTTGGGTGAATTTCCTAATTTCGCGTATTCGCTTAGAAATAATTAGCTATTTTTTCCCTTGAAGTGATATTTACATTTTGCAATCAAATTGAATAGATTTGAGCTACCCGGAGTCGGATATTCGTGGCAAGAGCGTGGTATTGAGGTTATTAGTGCAGTCAAGGTAAGTGGCTTGCCTAATTCTGTGTTGGGGACTTCCCCTTAAGCATTTTATACTGATTTTGTTACGTGGACGCCGTGTACGTGAGGTGACGAGTGCGTACACGGGTCATTGTTGCTAAAATTCCATTTTTACTTACATGCAATCACTCATTTTCATTCCTATATTATTATTTCCTGTCTTAATTGAGTAGTTAGCTTAAGAGTAAGCATGCCTACCTGTCCTTACTTGATTTCCTCTTATTTGCTACTAGTTGCACCATGCTTAGGTAGCTTTACTCTATTTTTGCCTGTTGTTTTTCCTGGACTATTTAATTAAGTCGTATCTGACATACTTCTACTTTGCATATTTAAATTGGGACTACGGACCGAGATCCGGGAGCTTTTCCCCTGTACTGCATTTCATATTTAAATTGGGACTACAGATCGAGATCCGGGAGCTTTCCCTCTGTACTGAAATGCATATTTAAATTGGGACTACGGACGGAGATCCGGGAACTTTCCCCCTGTACTGCATAGCATATTTAAATTGGGACTACGGACTGAGATCCGGGAGCTTTTCCCTTGTACTGCATTGCACATTTACTGTTGAGATATATGTTGTGATGAGCCGAGGGCTCTCANGTACAGTGGCTAGGCGCATCTTAGCAGCTGCATAGGAGACCGCGAGGTAATTCTGCCGCGTCCGCAGGATCTCACGAGTCCCCATCCTACTATAGTACAGATATAGGAGATATATATAGATACATTTCCCTTATTTCTTTGTATAGAGCTACAGCAGTTTAGAGTTTGTGACTTTGTGATGTTCCGAGTTTTGGGAAAGTAACAGTTGTATATGCCGAGCGGCTAAATATTTATAGTATTGCTTCTTCTTTACTGTTTCTATTATTGTTTTGCCTTATTTTTCGCAAGTTTTAGGATTACCTGGTCGTAGGGACTAGAAGCTGTCACGAGACCGTTCGGAGGGTAATTCGGGTCGTGACAGAGTGACAGACAAATCCTTGAATATTCGAATTATTCTCGGATAGGATCAAAAAGTATGGAATAATATAGACAAGAATCTTGATAAAAAGATAGTGTGTGTATCTTAGTAAGAGAGAGAGAGAATCTTTAGTCAAAACATGTTCTTACAAATGAAAGTCACATGCTTCATATCGTTGTCTCTTTTTCTATTTATATGAGGCATATTTTTAGTAAACTCTAATAGTACAAGTGCAAAGAATATTCACTAGAATATTCCCTTCAATATCCTATTTCGAAAACTAACCGTTACAGTTTCATTAGTGGTGCTCGTCCTCGACCATTATCGACATCTCGTCCACGCCTCTCGTCGTATTTTCGGTTATGAGTCTCGTTACTTATTGGTCCACCTTAACTAAGGAAGGCTCGAGAATCTTTCTTTAATTGATATATTATCTTAAATATCCTAGGGCAGATTTTGACCCATACAGGTAGTCCCTCCGCTTATTGAGGCCGGCCTCAGACGGGCTTGATGAGCAGATTCTCATTAGGGTCGAAATGATTGGACGAGCTAATCAGGTCGTGATGATTGAGGCGATCTGGAACCATAGCCCTTCGTGAGCCGAAAATTTTGTAGTTGTGATTTCCATGAATCAAGGTGAATTCGTGACCTCGTGTTTCATCATAACGCATATTCCTAATGCGTCGCTTCGTTTTGCATGGGGCTCCTGATTGGTCTTGTCGCTTCGATCCGACGCCAGGTAATGATGAGCCAATTTCTCAGTTTTAACGCCTGAATTCCTATAAATAGGGATGTGAGGGTGTAATCCCAAACTTTACAGTCTTCCTGCATCGAAACCTTATATCCTTTTCTTCATTTTCCATTATTGTGCATCCTTTCCCTTTGTTCTAGTGATTCTCGCCGTTCTTCAATCCTCTGTTGTTTGATATCTTCCTCTCTTTCGTTGGAAATACATCTAATGTACCTTCTGAGTCTAGTGAGGGAAGTGTCCCAGTCCCTCTAGTGCTTATTTTTCCTCCTCGTGCAGAGAACGTTCCCACTGTCATTGAGGACGGAAGCTTCACGACGGTGGAAGAGATAGTTCCTCGTAACCCCGATGCCAGGTCTGATTTTTCAAAAAATTGCCTAAAGTTGAACTCGGGACCTTTAAGTCGGCGATGAAGGAGGCAGACTTTTTAGAGCTTAAGGCGAAATAAATCCTTCCTGATCACGTCGAGTTGATCCCTGTAGGTTGCGGTGCGGTACCACCATCCTGGGTATTGCGCATTCTACGTCTAACCCTTTCGCATCGGCTACACTCTTCCTCTCCTCTCGCTGGCGGAGGAGTTTTGTCGCTTCTACAGCATTTTCCCGGTTCAGCTCACACCGTATGTTTATAAGCTCATAAGGATGCTTACTAAGTTCGAGGAGTTAGCCGGGGTCGAGATCACACTTCGACACCTGATGCACATGTTCACCCCCAGCTTTTACAGGGGGGCGATGTTGAACCTTCACCATCGAGAAGGCAAGTGTCTGGTGGTGAAGATGTACGACAAGTCTAACCACCATTTCTGGCTCAACTTTTTCTTCATTAGACCTAAGGAAGTGGTGCCAAACGGCGACGGCTTCCTTGAAGCTTGGAATTGCACTTGTAAACGGCTCACTCTCTTGCGTGTAGGTACTTGGTTTGTTTTGCTTAGTTGTGGAGGACATTTCTGGTTAGGTCATTCAGCTTCTTCCTCACATAACCGACATTCCTGAGTGGTCGGGTTTCTTCAAGAGGTTTGGGCCGGCTCTCCCCTCGACTGGTACGTTACTCATTTTGTTAGAGTCTTGGCTCCCCTCTTTTCCGTTTACCTTGCTAACTTTTCCCTATTTTTTTGCTTTTCCTGGGATCGGTCAGGGGGCCTTTGAGGAGGGGGAGAGCTTCCGCCCCTTTGTTCCGGAAAAGAAAAGCGGTCGAGCCTATGGCTTTTGCCCCACCTATGACAATGGCTAGTTCTATACGTACCTCGACCCCTCCTGCTGCTACGCCTGGTTCCGTTCCTTCTGCGACCTTGGAGACCTTAATATCTCCCCAACATCGTCTTATAGATAAAGATGACCAGCGTGTCCCGAGCGAGGGGGACTCAATGCCCAGCAACAGGAGGTCGGTAGATGTTAGTGGCGGGGTCACTCGGGTCGATGATTCAATGGCGGGCGATTCTCCTTGCGCGAGACGGAGACCATAGTTATCGGGGACGATGCCGAACCGGAGTCCGGGTCCCCAGGGTTGGAGTCAGCCGAAGTGGATGCCTTCGGTGGTTGACAAAATGGAGAGATCAGTCGATAATGCCTTCGAGACTTCGAGGTAAGAAGAGGCATCGACATCTCAGTCGGCCGTTAATGCTTCTTTGCCGACTGATGAGAGGGGTAAAAATGTTGTTGATGAAGGTTATGACTCAGGGTCTGACATTGATGCAAGTGACTTGAAAATGATGGAGAAGGGTTTTACTGAGCTTGAGATGAGGCTAGAGGGGTCTACGAGAATCATTGCGCTTCCTATTGACTGCGACTTGCTGAAGAACACGGAGGACATGGTCCCTGCCCTCAGCCATCTTTGCTCAGAAATTGAGAGTAAGACCCTCAAAGAACTGGACGACATCACCTTATCGAGGAGCATAGCCGGTCTCTCTCTCCGAGTTAGTGCTTAGTGTTTTGTTCTTTTCTTTTTTGCCTTTGTTGGAAGGGGCATTTTAATGTTTGCCTTACTTTTTTTTTTTTGCAGACTGTGAATTTGGAGATTGAAAGTGTCCGGAGAGAGAATAAGCGCATGGAGATATTTGTAAGTCTGAAAAACAAATATATCAAGTATCGCGGCAAGTACCAGGAGTTCCGCATGCAGATTGGTGAGGGCGGCTATCTGCGGGCCCTTCTTGATGAGCTGAAGGAGAAGGATGACGAGTTGGTAAGATTCATCTAGAAGTGCATCATCCTCGAGTGGATGCTGAGGAGTAGGGAGAAGGAGCTCGAGGTCATCATGGTCGTAGAGGCCCAGTGCGGTGACCTTCAAGCACAAGCGGTTGAGTTGCACAGGAAATTAGAAGAATGTCGGCTACAGATGGAGATCTTTCATGGTGAAGTGCCGAGAAGAAAAGCGAGCTTGAGAAGGTAGAGTCTTCCCATTTGGAGGCTCGGAGAAAATCAGAGATGTTAGAGTTGGAAAATAGGACTCTCAGGGCCGAGCGGGAGATTGATCAATCTACGATGAAGGAAAAAGAGGATAGACTGGAGGAGAGGATTGGAGAGCTGGGGAAAGACAACTCCCTCCTCCAAGACCGGGTGGCCGCTTTAGAGGCTGAAAGGGCTCAACTGCTTGCACAGTCGTCTTCTTCTCGTACTTCATTCCCTAACGTTCCTCGATACCTGTACCAGGAATGGATTCATGATGAAGCTCAGTTGGACGTGTTTCGAGATTTGTAAAAGGCAGGTTCCGTTTCTACTGTCGCCCTTGATGATGTTCGTGTTAAGGCCCTTGAGGCTCTGGTCACTTGCGGATATGATCCCATCATGCCGGAGGAAGGTGATGATGAGGGGGATGGGGACGTGGACCGAATTGAATAGGACATCTGGTATGATGTTTCATACCCTGAGGGCAAAGGTGATGATGAAGACAGGGATCGAGATGGCCCAGGTATCGGCGGTCAGGGTGGTGGAGGTGCAGAAGATCCTTATGGTGGCGGCCAGTTGTTTTTCTCTTTTTCTTTTTTTCTTCTTTTTTTTATTGTAATCTTGTGTATTTTTGTCGGCTTCTTCGGAGGTTTGTAAAAAATATTTAAGTATGAAATGGAATGCCAAAGTTCTTTTCTGCATATGTTTCCTTTTCTGTGGTTTATTTTCTGTAACATGCGTGTTTTTGCTTCTGTTTATTGTTCAAGCGAGGTCGAACATAGTTAAACTTAGTCGTGAACGAGGCCGGTAGGTGTTAGTTTGAGCGAGGTCGAACATAACTTGAGTTTAGTTATGGCTGAGGGCTGATAGGTTCTAGTTCGAGCGAGATCGAACATAACATGAGTTTAGTTATGGCCAAGGGCCGGTAGGTGTTAGTTCTAGAAAAGTCAAACATAATCTGAGTTTAGTTATGGATGAGGTCCGGTAAGTGTTAGTTCGAGTGAGGTTGAACATAACCTGAATTTAATTATGGTCGAGGGGCGGTAGGTGTTTGCTCGAGCGAGGTCGAACATAACCTGAATTTAGTTATGGCTGGGGGCCGATAGGTGTTAGTTCGAGCAATATCGAACATAACCCGAGTTTAGTTATGGCCGAGGGCCAATAGGTGTTAGTTCGAGTGAGGTCGAACATAGCCTGAATTTATTATGGTCGAGGGCTGGTAGGTGTTTGTTCGAGCGAGGTCAAACATAACCTGAATTTAGTTATGGCCGGGGGCCGGTAGGATTGAACATAACCCGAGTTTGAGAGAAATGTGCTGGTAAGTGTAAAGTTTATTGCCTTGACATTGTTGCATTTGTTATATCCCTGGAGAAATTTACAGATTTTAGGTGTTGACTGGCATTCCCGTCCCAATATCAGTCTATCTAGTCCCTTCATTGGTCGATCTGGACAGTAATGAGAGGTCGAGCAATGAAATATTAACCATGGCCTTGCCTTCGCGTACTTCGACTTGGAGTGTTCCCTTTGTCGCCTCGTTAAAAACCTCCTTGATAAAACCCACCTGGGACAAAACTCAAGTGAGGGAAAAAAGAGTACGACTTGGGGAACACTCTATCTTTTAGAAGTTGAAGTATTTGAGGTGACTGATATTCCAGTTGTTTGGAAGTAGCTTTCCTCCGTTGTTTCTAGTTGAAATGATCCTTTATTCGTTTTTGCTCTGATTTTTACGGACCGTCCAGGTTTGTTCCCAGCTTACCTTCCCTAGGATATTTTCTCGCTTGAATTTTAGCTTTCAGTACGTAATCCCCTACTTTGAGCGGCCAAACCTTTGCTTTCTTGTTATAACAGCGCTTTGCTTGCTATTTTTGGGCGATCATTCTTATATAAGCCATATCTCTTCGTTCGTCGACTTCGTCGAGTTCCTACTTTCGGCCCTCGTTGTTGTTGGTTCCGCTCTCGTGAGAGTATCTTAGACTGGATTTTCCGACCTCGACTGGTATTACCGCCTTGGTCTCGTAGTCCAAAGAGTAGGGCGTCTCTCTTGTGCTCGTTTTCAGAGTTGTTCGGTATGCCCATGATACTTTTGGTAGGACTTCCGGTCATAGTTCCTCGGCATCCTCAAGCTTATTTTTCATGATATTTAGTATCAATTTGTTGAGGACTCTACTTGCCCGTTTCCCGTTGTCCGCGGGGTGGTACGGGGTTGAGAGTATTCTTTTGATATGCCATTTCTCGAAAAATTCAGCAGTTTTCATGCCCGTGAATTGGGGTCCGTTGTCGCAACTGATTTATTTAGGAAGGATGAACCGGCATATGATATTTCTCCATATAAAAGTGATTACTTCATGTTCCCGTATTTGAGCGAATGCTCCTACTTACACCCACTTATATAAATGGTTAGTTAAAACTAAAAGGAATCGTAAGTTACCTCGTTTTGTCGGGAGGGGGCCTACGATGTCCATTACATATTTTATTAACGGACAAGGTGAAGTGACCGAGTGGAGGTGTTCTCCCGCTTGGTGAATCAGTGGGGCATACTTCTAGCATAGCTAGCATCTTTTTACGAAGTCTACATCCTCTTCTTTCATGGTGGGCCAATAATATCCAGCCCGTATGAGGCATCTGACCAGCGCTCGTTTGCCGGAATGAGCCCCGCAATGGCCTTCGTGGATCTCATCAAGGACGCGTCGAGTCTGGTTTTAGCCAAGGCACTTTGCTAAAGGGTCGTCGTAGGTTCTCTTGTACAGACCGTTGTGGAGTATACTGTATCTGGCTGCTTGTGTCCTTAGTTTCCTAGCATCTGTTTTTTCGCTTGGGAGTGTGTCGTCTTGCAAGTATGTGATAATATGATTGCGCAAGTCCCAATCTAGGTTAATGGTTCTTACGTCGACTTGGTCTAGCGAGGAGTTGAGGAGATGGACCATGTTTCTCTCTCTTGTTGTGACGCTTTTGGTAGCTCCATCTACTTTAGCGAGTCCATTTGGCTCGGCGTTCTGTGCTCGTGGAATTTGGTCAGCCTGACATTCATAGAACTCGAGCAGCAGCTTGCAGATTTCGGTCTGGTATTTTTGTAATCTTTGTTCCTTGATTTGGAAAGTCACTGTTTTGGTTGACTACGAGCTGGGAATCACATTGTAGTTTTAACCGTTTTGCCCCATACCTGAGCGCTAGTCTCGAACCTACAATGACGACCTCATACTCGGCCTAGTTGTTAGTCATGTCCGGGCACCTTATGGACTGGCAAATGACTTCACCTGTTGGGACTTCCCGTACGAGTCCCATTCTGGACCCTGACGCGTTGGATGCGTCGTCGGTGTATAGGACCCAAAGGTCTTGTGTTTTGGGGGTAGTTTGGAGTGCTTCCATTTCAACTTCAGGCATTATTTTTGCACTAAAGTCGGCAATAAAGTCAGCGAACACTTGTGACTTTATCGCCTTTCGCGGCTGGTATGTGATATCGTGCTTGCTAAGCTCGATGGCCCATTTGACCACCCTTCCCGATAGCTCGGGTTTAGGTAAAATTCTTCTTTGGGGGGAGTTGTGACAAGCAAGATGGGGTGACATTGGAAATACGGTCTAAACTTTCGTGAAGCTACGACTAAGGCTAAAGATAGTTTCTCGAGGTGTGGGTACCTCATCTCGGCGTCGACTAGTGTTTTGTTGATGTAATATATGAGAGATTGCGTACCTTTGTTTTCTCGGATTAGGACTGCGCTCACAGCTACCTCGGATACGGCTAGATAAACAAGGAGAAGCTCCCCCAACTCTGGCTTTGAAAGCAAGGGTCGCGACGACAAGTATGCTTTTAGTTCCCTTAGAGCCTGAACGCACTCTGAAGTCCATTGGAGGACGTTATCTTTCTTGAGTACGCCAAAGAATTTATGGCACCTCTCCGACGACCATGAGATAAACCTTGATAGGGCAGCGATGCGGCCAGTCAACCTTTGGACCTGTTTTTTGGTGGTCAAGAGCTCGGGTATCCCCTCAATAGCTTTAATTTGTTCAGGGTTGACCTTGATCCCTCGTTGTGATACGAGGAAACCTAGAAATTTTCCTGAGGCTACACCGAACGCACACTTCTCTGGGTTCAGTTTCATTTTATACCGTCTGAGTATGTCGAAAGTTTCTTTCAAATGATCGATGTGATCTTCTCCCCTTTTCGACTTAACCAGCATGTCGTATATATATACTTCCATTATATTACTGAGCTGATCCTTGAACATCCTCGTCACCAAACCTTGATAGGTCGCCCCCGCATTCTTTAGTCTGAAAGGCATGACCTTGTAGCAGTACGTTCCTTGGTGGGTGATGAACGTGATTTTTTCCTGATCTTCCTCTTCTATGAGGATCTGATTATAGCCTGAGTAAGCGTCCCAGTAACTTAGCAGCACATGTCTGGTCATTGCATCAATGAGTTGATCGATATGAGAAAGCGGGAATGGATCCTTTAGGCATGCTTTGTTTAATTCTGTGAAGTCTACACACATCCGCCATTTTCCATTCTTCTTTTTAACCATTACCACGTTGGCGACCCACTTGGAGTACTTTGATTCACTCATGGAACCATTTTCTAACAGTTTTTACACTTTCTCGCGCACTGCATCATTGATTGCGGAGTTGATATTACGCCTGACCTGCCTTACCTAGGGGTAGAAGGGTTCGACATTTAGTTTTTGTGTGTGGCGATCTCCTTTGGGTTGCCCGGCATATATGCATGGCTGAAAGCAAACAAATCCACGTTAACTTTTAAGAATTGATTGAATTTACCTGGGTCCTAAAGTTTACAACCGATATTGTCCTTCTTGTTATGGTTGTTGGAGTCTAATTGAACGGGATCGAGGTCCTCTATGGTCGACCCTACGGCTTCGACTATGACGGGATCTTTGATGCCTTCCTCGATCTCGTCATGCCCTGACCTCGACCCTACTGATTATTATGCCACTTTTTCTTTTTCCGATCGCGGGTGATGGATCGCTTGAGTTTGTGGGTAGTGATGAACTTCATGTTGTTGATATCGGCATCGTCTCATATGATCATGTTGATGGTACGGGTTGGTTAGGGCGATTTGGGTGGCCCTAGATGTTTGCGTCCTCTGGCGAAATTGGTTATTCCATTATTGCTTAGTAGCTATTTAAGATGTCCTTGTCATAGCATATTCACGACCTCCTACCTTAGGGTGATGCAGTCTCCTATCTTGTGCCCTCATTCCTGGTGGAACTCACAGAGGGCGTCGGACTTTCTGGTATTAGGGTCTGATCTTATCTTTGGCAGCCACTTCACTTTTGGTCTGAGCTTCTCCAAGGCGTAGACTATCTCTATAGGTGACACATAAAAATTATGAGCAGATAATAGGGGGCATACCTTTGTCATTCTGATGAGTTCCCGTCCTTGGTTTGGATGGACCTTCTTCGTATCGGGGGGGAGGGGGGACGTTCTGATATATGGTTGGTGTCGTTCCCTGTTAGGTCACGGAATTGGGTAATCTCTTATGGCATTGTCTCTTAGATCCTTTAATGATTCCGCATGCACTGAGGTTAGCAGGTCGTTTGGCCCGTTGAGGTCATCCTCATCTGCGCGGACTTCGGCTCAATAAGCATTGTGGATTTTGTCCCAGGTGGTTCGAGGGTACTTCATCAACCGACTTAATAGTTTCCTCATTGCTCTTGAACCATCCTTCTTCAGCCCGTTCTGAAAAGATGCGACCGCCATTCCTTCGGACACTTTTGGCAAAGTCATCCTTACTCGGTTGAACCGGTCGAGGAAGTCTTTCAGTCTCTCTCCCAGAGATTGTTTGACAGCAAATATGTCGTTCACTCTTGACTTGGCCTTTTTGGCTCTGTCGTAGGCCGTTACGAACTTGTCGACCATTTCCTCAAAGGTTTCAATGGAGCATGCTGGTAGCTGCAAATACCAGGTTAATGCCCCTCCTGTGAGGGTTTCCCCGAATATTCAACAAAATGGTAGACACTTGTTCCTTGGTGAGGTCGTCACCATTTATGACGGTGACGTAATGAGTCACATGATCTTCGGGGTCGGTTGTACAATCATATATCCTAAGGTAGGGCGGAATTTTAAAGGTTTTTGGTATGGCATGTGGGTATGCATCATCATTGTACGGCTGTTCGACGAACCGGCTGGCGTCCCTCTTCAGCAACAACTTGGAGGCGCCCGGTATTTTGTTGACCCTTTCGTGGTGCTCTTTCATTTGATCTCGGAGTGCCTTGTTCTCATTCTCTATTTCCTCCATCCTTTAAGAATGGCTGCAAGGGCGTTGTCACCTGCACTATTAATGACATTATGAGTAATACTTATCGTTGGAGGAGGAGGGAGTTGGCTGCATTGCTCGTCTGCTAGTTGTATGGTGAAAGTCCTTGCGTTTTCTGTAGTCGTATCCCGGGCGGACTTGTTGAGGACGTTGGTTAGCATGTCATTTAGCATGCTTCGAGGAGTTTTTTACAGATGGGGTGTCTCTTCCCCCACAGATGTGGAGGCTCCCTTACCAAGAGATTTTGTGATGCAGTGAGGAGGCGAGGACCCATCTTGCCTAGGGGTGGCACTGGGCGTCGTCACGCATTCGTCTGTCGTTTCACAAATTTCGTTGATGACGCTTATGAGGCTGGTTGGGAGGTCACGTATTATTCTCGTTTGTTCTTCTTGGTTACCTGCTATGTTGTGATTTGTACACACAAAGAAAAGAGATATTGTTTTTGCTTGTTTTTTTTACATTAATGACTCGTGATAGTTGTAGATCTAGAAGAAACTAAAAGCTTTAACTAGGAAATTCCTACAGACGACGTCAAATTATCTGATCAAAAAATATAACTCTTGGTTTAAATTATTAAATTTATATAATAATGGGTTAAACCTAGTTAAGAATAATATTTCTAGATGTGACTTCCAAAAGCGTGATTAGCGTCGAATAGATTTGGTAGAAAAATGATAACATTATGCGATAACTATTCTAAAAAGTATGAGCAATAATGTAGCATTTAATAATAATAAATATCATTTAAGTAAATAGGAGGAGTGATTCACCCAATAAATGATAATTAGATGGTTGTTCCTCCTAACAATGATGAGTGACATACAAATCCTCGAATGTTCGAATTATTATCGGATGTGATGAAAAAACATGGAATAATATAGACAAGAATCTTGATGAAAAGGTAGTGTTTGTATCTTAGTAAGAAAGAGAGAGAGAATCTTTAGTCAAAGTATGTTCTTACAAATGAATATCACATGCCTCATATCATTGTCTCTTTTTTCTATTTATATGAGGCATATTTCTAGTAAACTCTAATAGTACAAGAGAATATCCACTAGAATACACCTTTCAATATTCTATTTCGAAAACTAGTCGTTACAGCTTCATCGACGGTGCTCGTCCTCGACCATTATCGACATCTCGTCCATGGCTCTCGTTGTTGTTTAACCAAAGAATTAGACCCTTTGAATAAAGCTTATTTTTAAGATGAATACAGGTTACTGATAATCAAGGTAATGGAGAAAAATGAATAATAGACAATATTGTAGAAATATAGAAAATCGAAGTTGATTGTATTTGAGAATCAGATGCCTTTACAAGTTGTATTCCCCTCCCTTATATAGGAGATTCTTATAATGTACGACTCTTGATATGGTTACTCATTAATGACTAATTATGACATTAATGAGGTGTTACAAAGGATAACTGTAATTGGGATTCGGTTACATAACGTTCGAGTAATTAATTGTGGATCCTTGAATTTGCCCGTAGTTTTGTCTAGATTCATTCTGACAGTGCCTCTCTCCTGTTTTGATCAAGTTGAGTTTCCCGTGGCTGGTAAGTTCGTGGGTTTACTGAACTGTGCCTCTTTGTACCGTACCTCTTCAAAGAATCACATCCAGCTGTCGCGTTTTCCTGTATCCACGTGACTGGCTGAGTTGTCAAAAGCTGGTTTACTTGTGAAACTTTTTTTTACCAATACAGATAGTCCCCCCACTTACCATATATTTAACGATTAATATTTGGTAAGTGGATACTCATTTATGGCGGGAATATTTTGCTGTCGCTTTTCCTTGAATCATTGTATCCTTCTCTGCACCATATCCTTCTCTGCACAAACATGGACCAAGAGACAAGAGAGTTGCAGGCCGATGTTGATAAATGGAGAGCACAGTATGATAGCTTAAGGATTGACATGGATGTTTTAAAAGAGGAAAGGAGTACCTTGAAGCGGCAGATGAGACTCATGGTAGCAGAATTGGCAGTGGAGAGGGCTTCTTGCAGTCAGGCTGATAAAGATAAGAGTGTTTTGGAGTCTTCATTCGGGGAGTAGTTGTCCCGTGCCTCAGAGGAGATTAGAGACTTGAAGAACTTGTTGGGGAATAAGGAGGAATACTCAGGCGAGCTCGTGCAATCACTCACTCTTACTCAAGAAGACCTTCGTAGGGCTTTAGACAAAGCTCAAACTTTAGAGGAGTCGATTGTTCCATTAAGGGACGCCCATGAAGCTGCGGAAGCGGAGAAGGACGGATTGAGAGCTGAGCTTCAAGTATGGCAAAGGATTATGAAGATTTGGAAGAGGTGGCTGTTGTCAATGTGAATTGGGCGTATATGAATTCTCGCCTTGACACATTGATGGAAATGAATCAAGAGGGTTTTGACCTTAGTGCTGAAATAGCCAAAACTAAGGAAGCCATGGAGAAGGCTCAACAAGNAAGTTAATACTTAGTTTTAGTCGTTTTAATATATAAATGTTAGTTCGACTTTTGTTGAGTTTCTGTTTCACTCTTTAAGTCGTTCGCATGCTTCATTTTTTGAGGTTTTAGTGTTACCTTCGAGTTTTGCATGGGGAATGCTTTAGACTACTCGTACCTTTTTTGTAATAGGCACGATGTCATATCAAATGTGTGCCTTTTTGTAATAGGCATAGTTTATGGAAGAGGGCCCTTTATAATTGACATGAAGAAGACGTCTCAACTTCATGATAATGCAATAGAGTGATAGGAATTTTACACATGTTTAAGAATGTTTCCAAGGAAAGTTTTTTGTTTGAACTTCCATGACATTTTACATGTGTTTGGTTATCGTCTAAAACTCATGTTTGCAACTATTTTTGTTTAACAGATTTGATATACTCTTGTATTTCGTACTGTTTTTCATAGGTAACAGTTTTTCGATATTAATACAAGGAAACAACTATATTTTACTAGTAACAGTTTTTATAAAGATTGGGGTTTTTACCCGCAACTGTTTTGGAAAAATTTTTCTAATAAGTACGAGGGAAATGTTTTCTTATTCGTAACTGTTTTTATTTGATAACAGTTTCTTGAAAAAATACAAGGATTTAGATCTTTCATCCATAACTGTTTTATTTGAGAACAGTTTTTTGAATGAGTATATTGATGATGATCTTTTACCCCTAACTATTTTTGTTACAACATCTTTGAATAAGTATAAAGATGTACATTTCTATCTCGTGACTAATATTTTGCCGGTTTTTGCTTTTTGCATTAGGCTTTGTATTTGAATGGCTCTTTTGGTTTCTTTCGATTCTGCTCGTGTCACTTGTCTCGTTGGGTAGATTGGTCTTCAGGCTCGAGCTTTTGACTTTTTGATAGTCTTCTTTGCTTCGTCTTAGACTTCCATATTGTATAGTCCCCCAAGTGTTTGAGCTTTGAAGAATGAAATCTCGAGCACTTGATTATTCCTTCCTTGTGGTCCTTTTCCTGAAAAGGAAAAACATTTCGGACTCGAAGGTATATAGTTTTTTAGATGATGACTGCTTAACCCTTTTAAAATGCCCATCAGAAAGTGTAACCCTAGATCGGGAATTGTGTTATTTCCTCGCGTCTTTGCAGGTCGAATATCATCATCTGGTGATGGGTTAGCTTTGTGCCTATCATCTAAAAAAGTTAGTAAAATTTTTAAATGTTCAAAATAAAATCGAACATGTGATACCTGACGGTGGGTATTCTTTTCTTTTAGAAGTAATACTTCTTTAGATGGATGGCGTTCCAGCTTGTTGGTAGAACTCTGTCGTCCATAGCTTCCAACTCATAGGCGCCTTTCCCAGCTATGCCTCGGATTTTGTAAGGTCCTTCCCAGTTTGGATTTAGCTTTCCTGCACCTGCTTCTTTCGTTGATTGAAAGAATTTTTTGAGGACGAAGTCCCCAATCTTAAAGTATCTGAGATGATCTTTACGGTTGTAATAACGCTCTATGATTTGTTTTTGAGATGTCATCCGTATCAATTGTGCTTCTCTTCGTGGTTCGAGCAGGTCTAGGTTGGTCCTTAATTCGTCGTCGTTTTCACCTTCCATGGTTGTTGAGAACCTTATGCTTGGTTTGCCAATCTCCACAGGTATTAAGGCTTCTGAGCCATAAACAAGTGCGAACAGAGTTTCTCCCGTGGCTATCTTTGAAGTTGTTCTGTATGCCCATAGTACCGCTAGTAACTCATCAGGTCAGTTTCCTTTGGATTTATCCGGCCTCTTCTTTAGATTATTGATGATGACCTTATTCGTTGACTCAACTTGACTATTAGCCATGGGGTGGTACGGCGTTGAAGTGATCCGCTTGATTTTCCAACTTTCGAAGAATTCTGTGATTTGAAAGCCTATGAATTGTGGGCCATTATCACACACGATTTCCTTCGGTATTCCAAAGCGGCATATTATGTTTCGCCATAAGAAGCTTTTAACTTCTTTTTCTCGCACTTGTTTGAACGCTTCTGTCTCTACCCATTATGTAAAATAGTCGGTTAGCACGAGTAAAAACCGTACATGTCCTTTAGCTGTGGGAAGAGGTCCCACTATGTCCATACCCCATTTCATGAAAGGCCATGGGGATATTATTGGATGTAATCATTCCGCTAGTCGATGCATGTTATTGGCAAACCTTTGGCATCTGTCACATTTGGATCCAAAATTCTCGGCTTCTTCTTCCATCTTAGGTCAATAGTATCCAGCTCTGATTAGTGTTTTCACTAAGGATCTCGCCCCTGAATGATTTCCACAGTGTCCTTCGTGGACTTCTTTAATCACAAATTTCGTTTGGTTAGGTCCAAGGCATTTAGCTAGGGGTCCTCTGAACATCTTGCGATAAAGTGAGTTGCGAATAAGGCAGTACCGTGCAGCTTTGCAGCGAAGTGCTTGAGCTGCTTTCCTGTCTTCAGGTACAGTGCCATTCTGCAAGAAAATTAATAATTTCGTTTCTCTAGTCCCAGGTTAGGTTGTTGAAATTTACTTCATTCCTGTCCTGGTCTATTATTGAGTGAAATAGTTGAACGACAATTGTATTGTCTTTGTTCGTTACTTCCTGACTGTTGCGAGGTTATCTAGTGCATCTGCTTCTGCATTTTGCTCTCTAGGTATTTGCATTACCTTCCATGTTTTGAATTGTCTCACGAGCTCTCGTGCTTTTTCCAGATACTGTTGCATTCTAGTCTCTCGTGCGATGTAAGTCCCCTATATCTGATTTACTACCAGTTGGAAGTCGTTGTTGATCACAATTTGCTCGATTGAGAGCTACCGTGCGAGTTCAAGCCCTGCAATAACAGCTTCGTACTCTGCTTCATTGTTAGTGATAGGATAACACTTTATATGTCACAACCCAAATTTCCCTCTGTTGGGTATCGTGGTGGCACCTAGTCTTAGGGACTAGGTAAGCCTAATAGTTACTGAATAACAACAATAATAAAAGAAGGCTAGCAGTCTCGATATAAAATCTCAACAAAATGTACAAACTTTCCCAAAACCGGTAGTACAAGTCATAAGCTCTACGAATCTTCTACAACTTCTAAGTAGAACTGTTTGGAAATAGATACAACGGTGTATGAATAATAAATACAAAGAAGGTGACTCTGACGCCTGCAAATGCAGCAATAGATTACCTTGAGTCCCCTCGGCAACCATCCACACAGCTACTACAATATATACCTGGATCTGCACACAAAAAAATATGCAGAAGTGTAGTATGAGCACACCACAGCGGTGCCCAGTAAGTATCAAGACTAACCTCGGTGGAGTAGTGACGAGGACTATTCAAGACACCACTGGTCTACAAGATAAATAACATGAATGTGATAAAAACCATAACATCCCGGCAAGGGAGTCAACAGTACAAACCATATCATTAACAGCATAGACAGTAACAGAAACCATAACATCCCGGCAAGGGAAACAGCTATAACCAATCTCACCTAAACAGTTAACTTCACAGAATAAACACTCAGCCTAAACAAAAGGCCCAATAATAGGCAACATCAAGGAAATACCAATAACATAAATGTCTAACAATTAGACCTAAGTGGCACTTAAGGGAATAGTCATATAAATCACAATGTAAGACTCACGGTCATCCTTGACTCCAACGAATAGATGTTCCAACTACGACTAGTCAACTATAAGGCTAGAGGACACTAATCATGGTCAACTAGGCAAGCTAGGAAGAAAATATATCATGATGATAAGAGAAGTAGAATATTCAGTTAGGTCAAGTAAAGTCAAATAGCCAACGAAGAATCCAAAAATAAGTAATTCTAATTTAAACAGGAAGGAATGAAATTATCAACCAAGGATTCAAGTGTAACAATTACAAATCATACACAGGTAATATAAGAATCTACGAATCCTAAAAGGGCAATCTAATTGAAAATAAGTACGAGTACACTCTCGTCACCTCGCATACTCGGACTAAAATCAACAAGGAAGACTCAATCCTAACGGGTAGTTCCCCCACATAAGGTTAGTCAAGCTACTTACCTCAAAAGACGACAACTCGGTACTCAAAAATAGACTTCTCGGGCGGAAATACCTCCGGACGGCTTACAATCAACTAAAACAACTTCAAAATACACATAAAACGTATAAGGAACTATTCCGAATAATAAAGTTTCAATCTTTACAAAATCATAAAAATCGACCCAAAAGTCGACCCCCGGGCCCGCACCACGGAACCCGACAAACTTTACAAATTCCGATTACCCATTCCGATACGAGTTCACCCATACTAAATTTTTCCAATTCCGATAACATTTGGTCTTTCAAATCATGATTTTTTATTTTAGAAACTTTCTTTCAAAACTCACAATCCCCTCAACCCAAAACACAAATTAAATGATGAAAACAAGAACTAATTCATGAAATATAATTAATTCTAGTGGAAGAACACTTACCCATTCGATTTGTGTGAAAAAACCTCAAGGAATCGCCTAAAATCGAGTTCTAGAAGTCAAAATATGTTTAAATGGTGAAACCCCCGATTTTGCAAACTTATATTCTGCCCAGGTGTTTTGTGAATCGCGATCGTGAAAATCGAGGTGCGATCGCGTAGAAGGAATTAGCTGCTGGTACAAGATGTGCTACGCGATCGCGGGAAACCTTATGCGATCGCGTGTAAGGGGCAGGCTGGCTTCTGCGATCGCGGATG
This sequence comes from Nicotiana knightiana, assembly GCA_005239525.1. Classification (NCBI taxonomy): domain Eukaryota; kingdom Viridiplantae; phylum Streptophyta; class Magnoliopsida; order Solanales; family Solanaceae; genus Nicotiana; species Nicotiana knightiana. The sequence goes on along the minus strand of ML426587.1, from coordinate 3,480 downwards.
GAGTTATGCGATCGCAGTGAAGGAAAAACTGGGGGTCCAAATTAACACTATGCAATCGCGACTAGGCCTATGCGATCGCATAGAAGGGAGGGACAACAGACAGATACAGCAATGGAAAATGAGGAAAAATCGATCAGAAACCTATCCGAAACACACCCGAGACCTCGGGGCTCAAAACCAAATATACACACAACCTAAAAAACATCCTACGAACTTATTCGAGTAATAAAAACACCAAAATAACATCATAAACATCGAATTAAACCTCAAAATCAATGAAATTTCTCAAAACTTCTTTAAACATCAAATTTTTCATCTTTTGACCCGAATCATGTCAAACCAAGTCCATTTATTACCAAACTTCACAGATAACATATATAAATAATATCGAACCTATACCAGGATCTGGAACCAAGATACGAGCCCGATACCACAGGTTTCACATCAAATTGCATTTTCAAAAACCTTTATATTTTTCAGAAAGTAATTTTCTTTAGAAATTCATTTCTCGTACTTGGTACCTCGGAATTCGATTCCAGGCATACGCCCAAGTCCCATATTTTCCTACGGACCCTCAGGGACAGTCAAATCATGGGTCCGGATCCGTTCACCAAAAACGTTAATCGGAGTCAATTTTATTCAAATTTCTAATACAAGACTATCATTTTTATCAGTTTTTCACATAAAGGCTTCCCGGCTACACGCCCGGGATGTACACGCAAATCGAGGTGAGATAGAAGGAGGTTTTCACAACCTCCGAACATAGAATTAGCTAGAAAATTACGGGATGACCTTTTGGGTCATCACATTATAGCTTGTCGTGTCTTTTCACCCGTGGGTGATATCAAGACTATGCCTAAGCTGGTGCCTTTTATATTTGAAGAACCATCAGTGAACAAGGTCCATAGGCCTGGATTAACATCGTTAAAGAGTTGTAACTCTTTCTCTACTTCAGATACAATGTTATTACTAAAGTCAGCAACAAAATCAGCTAGTATTTGAGACTTAATTGCAGTCCTAGGCTGATAGATTATTTCATGCTCACTTAATTCTATGGCCCACTTAGCTAATCTTACTGACAATTCCTGTTTATGCAGAATATTTCTTAAAGGATATGAGGTCACAACGGTGATTGGGTGGCATTGAAAATAGGGTCGTAATTTTCTAGATGCCATTATTAAAGCTAAGGCTAACTTTTTCAGATGTGGATATCTAGTCTAAGCATCTAGAAATGTTTTAATTACATAATAGA
>MDKJ01271908.1:0-25709 GCA_005239525.1 Nicotiana knightiana | reverse complement strand
ATATATATACGTTCCTGCCCTTCATTTGGAGACTTTGCTGTTCAGAACAATTGTCTCTTCATAGAATCATTCTGCCATTTCTCTCCTTTTTCTCACCTCGTCACAGCTATGGCTGCCGCGTTTGAATCCGTTGGCCAGCAAAAGGAAAGATCTGCCTCCGTTTCCCATTCGGCCGGTGGTACACCGCCAGTTTCTGCCGAGCAAATTATGGGATGTTTTGCCTCGAAGGGCAGTTCTATGTCAGGGAGATCTTCCAATATTCAGGACCGTCGGTGCTGCTCGTCAAGGCCCATACCATCGATAGGAGGAGAACACCTCGAGGCGATGAGGAGAGACTACGGATGGGGAGGAAACGTGGTACTGCAGGTCCCTTCCTTGGGGGAGGACATTACGGCTCACGTGGAAGGGTTCCTGAACTGTACACGTTCCCTTTTACATTGGGCCCCCTTGATAGAGTCATTCTCGAGTTCTGTCAGAGGTTCCGGGTCACCCTGGCACAGGTTCACCATCATTCTGGAGGATCATACTGATGATACATTTTTTTGTGGAAAAGGCCGGGCTCGAGTTTACCCTTGATCACCTCATCAAGTTGTATCGGCTTCTGCATTGTAGGGGTCTGGTTACCCTGATGCATTGGACCTCCCAATCCTCTGTTTCTAGGGGAGAGGAAAATGAAGATCGAAAGTGGGCGAGCCAATTCATCTGAGTGGGGGCCACCGACATCGTCCCCGCGCAATTTTTGCCGTTTCCTGAGAACTGGAATCCCACGGGTAAGTGGACAATCTTGTTATTATCGTGTTGGTCTGAAGCGGAGGCTGGCTCCACACTAAATATTTTTCTCCCTTTTCTTAGCGACCCCGTGGTCACCACGTGAAGTCCCCGATTTGGTAGATTGGATTCGGAAGCTAATGGCTTGCTCGTCTTATGACGAGCGTAAGTGGCGTGGTCTGTCGAAGGGCAGGTGGGAGGTCAAGCCCCAAGGTGAGTTCCGTAGAGCTCCTTCCCTTAAGTATTAACCGTCTCCCTTATTGATTTTCCATTTTGCAAGACTCGGGGAGCTTCCGGGAGTGAGACCTGATTCTCTTGAAGAGAAAAAGGAGTTGTCGGCCTCAGGGCTAGGGAATCACAACAAATAGAAAGAGCCTTCGGAGGGTGAGGAATCTTGCTGTGAGGCAAGACCTCCCCAGAGATATAAAGGTGATGATGAGGCTCCCCCTTTGCCGTCATCTACTCGTCTCCCCGAAGGCACTTCGGGGGAGAAAGTTCGCGCTCCGTTGCTGGTTTCTCACATCAAAGGTACTTCGATGGAGGTTTGGGGTCAAGGCCCGCCTGATGGGGACGAGGTTGCTAATGACCATATTCCCCCCCCCCCCCCCCCCCCCCTGAGGGCTCCGAAGAAGTAGTTCAGCCCTAGATATGCTCGCTCGTCCTTTTAGGGCGCACAACAATTCTGCACTGTGGTAAGATTCGGTGACTCTAAGATGTTTCCACCCTGTATTTTCACTTTTTAATTAAAACTTCCCTTTCATATGTCTTTGATAAGTTCAAGTATGAATTGCGGAAATCTTCGGACGAGGAGAGATCCCTCAAGCTCCTTAGTGATAAACAAGTTAAAGAATTGACACACCTTCGGTACGAGGTGAGTCGGAGCCGCGACTACGTAGGTCGCCTCGAGGAACAGGTGATTCCTATTTTGATGACATACATGTTCTTTCTCTTATTTTCAGGGATTAATGTTCTGATGTTGCAGCTGTAGAGAAAGACGAAAGACCTGGAACGCCTCTGGGGTAGAGTTGGTCAAGCCGAATCCGAGTGCAATGAGCTTAGGGTTTAGAATGACACCCATGCTGAGTCCAAAAAGAATGCTTTGGCTAAAGTTTCTGCCTTTGAGGTGCATCTTTGGAATGTTCGGGAAGACAACTCAGTTCTGACAAGTCGGGTAGAGAGGCTCGAGGCCAATCTTCAGCGGATAAAAGCCGAAGCTACCGATGCCCGGGCCAAAGCCGAAGAGGCACGAACAAAAGCTGATAACAAAGTAGTCGTTTACTTGAGTGATGCTGTCGATACTCGGGGTGAGCTGAGGAAAGCCTTTGATAGGGAGAGAAGAAGAAAGGAATACGTTCGATGCAAATCCCAGAGGGAGACTCTCGAGGAGATACATGCTCGTGGTTTTGATCTTTTGGAAGAAATAAAGCAGGCTAAAGAGAACGAGATTGATGCCCAGTTCTTCCTTTCTCCGAGTGTCGACACTGATGTTCGAAGGACTTCGAGGGAGATGGTCCCGAGAGTAGTCTAGGTTTCCCTTTTTTCTCATAAATCTCTCTACGAGAGAATTGTAAATTTTTCAATGCGTATATATGAAAATCTTTTGGTCATTTCGGTTTGCTTGTGTTTGTTTTCCTTGTCTTCTCAATTTTTGGTGCTTGCTATCGGTCGGTCGAACGACTCGGGTTTGCTGGCCTTGTGCTTAAGCTCTTAATTATGGGGTTAGTACGACCTTTAATCAGCCCGTAGGCTCTTTGACGTCGGCCCTTAGGTGTTTTCAGTTTAACCTGTCCAGGCTTAATCTTCGAGTCGGGTTTCGGCTCGAGGTCATTTACCCTTGGGTTTCTTTAGAGTTGATTCGAAAAAATCTTTAGCATGGCTATATTTTCCATCGCTTAAATATTTATTCAAATTTTTTTGTGTTTGCTCGACTCTTCGATGGCCCAAAAGAACCTCGATTATGAGTCGTTATGTGGTGATGAACAGGCACCTCAGAGGGTTTTTCCGTACGAGCCGGCATGAAAATGTTCGAAACTCGTTCTTATGAGCCGGCATGAAAATGTTCGAAACTCTTTATTGCGAGCCGACATGAAAATGTTCAAAACTCTTTCTTACGAGCCGACATGAAAATGTTCGAAACTCTTTTTTGTGAGCTGACATGAAAATGTTTGAAGCTCTTTTTCTTATCACGAAGGCAGCGTCATCTTAACCGGTTTTTTCCAAAATTATTTTGAAGGATTTTACTTTGTGGCGATGGTCGAGCGTCCCTTAGTCGTGTTAGTTTGGCCATAACCTTATCGACCAAAGTCGTTCTTGTTCGCCCGTAGCCTTTAATCCTGAATATCGTATCCTCGGCATCTATATTCGAGAGTATGCCTTTTCAGGGGTCTTACAAATTCGAATATGTAACCTTGGGTTTGAAGTCGGGATTGTGTTTTTTTTAGGCTGTATGATCCGGACATGACCTACTTGAGGTCTTATAGCTTCGAACGCGCCCGAGGTTTCCCGCTTGGGATCTTACTACCTCGAATTTTGATAACTTGATGATAGTCCCCGAGTTAACCTTGGGGGCTTCCCCTAGTAAAAATGGCAACTTCTTTGAATCGCAAAGTGTTTTGATGGAAAAAAATATCCCTTTGATTGTTTGGTACAAGTATACATGTTTCTCCGTTGAGGGTTCAATACTACTATACAGACACAATTCGTTTTACCGTTTGGCCCGGTATACAGTTTCCTATTAGAACCCTCCTCGGCTTGCTTTGACTCATTCGAGAAGGAGACTTCACGGGGCGATGCCCCCAGTATTTAAGGCTGATTGGAGTGAAGCCTTGATTACTTGTTTAAGCTTTCCTTAGGTAGAATATGGATGTGGCCTCGTTAAAAACCTTGCTGGCAAAACCCTTTTCGAGGCAAAATCCGGTCGAAGGAAAAGAGTGCAACGCATGCTTTAAAACTCGAGGTCTTAGAGTCGGGAGACACTTCGATTCCCCTTGCTGGACATCTGCATATAAATTAGCACGAAACGTAAATAAACAAAGAGGGATAGTCATACCTAGGCGGTGGTGGCGTTCCAGCTTCGGTTGCGTGTTATCTTCGTCTGCCCTCTCCAAGGACGCGGTACAGTCCTTTACTCATGAGTTCAGAAGCGGCCGGGGGCGTAGCTTGTTACGGAATTTTGGTCGTCTGTTTGTCCTTTGGTTCTTTCGACGTGGAAGGCGTCGTCGCCGGTATCATATCGTGTACCACAAACATTTCTTTTGCGGCATGCTGCTCCCCGCATAACGTCTTTATTCCCTCATTTGATAGAAACTTCATCATTTGATGGAGGGTTGATGGTACTGCTATCATGCAGTGTATCCACGGACTTCCGAGCAAGGCATTGTATCTCATGTCCCCGTCAATGACATGAAATTTGGTGTTTTGGATTGTGCCAACCATGTTGACCGGGAGGATAATTTCTCCTTTTGTTGTCTCGCTTGCCATGTTGAATTCGTTCAGAACTCGAGAGGCAGGCACGATTTGTTTTAGCAACCCGAGCTCCTCTACTACCCTTGACCTGATTATGTTGGCCGAGCTACCTGGATCCACAAGTGCACGTTTAATTTGAAACGTATTTACAATAAAAGAGACTACCAGAGCGTCGTTGTGAGGATGAGACAAGGTCTCGATGTCCTCGTCGCTGAATATGAGGGCGTCCTCGGGTATGTATCCTCGAGTCCGCTTTTCCTTGTGATGGATATCTTCGTTCGTCTGAGGATCGGTTCCTGCGGGATGTCGATCCCTAGTATGATCATGTGGATGACGTGTTGCGGCTACCCTGTCTCATTCTTCCTGTTCGACTCTCTTTCCCGAATTTGAGTTTTATCTCGGTCACTGAGGATCTCCCAGAGATGCCCTTTGTTGATTAACAAGGCTATTTCTTCTCGGAGCTACCTGCAGTCTTCGGTCCTATGACCGTGTGTGTTATGGAATTCACACACCAGGTTGTGGTTTCTTTTCGATGGGTTCGACAACACGGGTTTCGCCCATCTGGTGTCCTTGATTTTACCTATAGCTGACACGATGTCTGAAATGTTGACGTTGAAGTTGTATTCTGATAGCCAGGGTGCCTCCGCTGGTCCTGTGAATCAGTCATAACCGACTCGGCTCATGAATCCTCGAGGGTTATAGCCTCGGTCTGCCCTTCGATTGTTGTGCGGTATGTTTTGTCTGGGAGCGTTTCTTCGATCCTCAACGTACGATTGGTACCTTTCCTTGCTTGTTCTTGATTCCTTTGACAAGAGCCTACTGAGGTATACTAAGCCCGAGGGGGCTCCCAATTGGTCGTCCTCGACCCTAATCTTCGACTGGTATAAGTTGTGAACATCTGCCCAAGTAATGGCAGGATATTCAACCAGGTTATGTTTCAGCTGCTTCGAAGCTATCGAGCTCCGTTCGTTCAGGCCCTGGGTGAAGGCCTTTACCGCCCAATCCTCGGGGACTGGCAGTAATTTCATTCGCTCTATTTGAAAGCGAGATACAAATTCCCGCAACATTGCACTTTCTCTCTGCTTGATTTTGAAGACATCTGACTTCCTGGTTGCAACTGTGATGGCTCCGGCGTGTGCCTTTATAAAAGAATCCACCAGCATGGCAAATGATTCTATCGAATTGGGGGTAAGGTTGTGGTACCACATCATGTCCCCCTTCGACAGTGTTTCTCCAAACTTTTTTAATAGGACGGATTTGATCTCGTCCTCCTTTAAGTCATTTCCCTTCACAGCACAAGTGTAGGTGGTGATGTGCTCGTTGGGATCCAAAGTCCCACTGTATTTTTCTAGGTGGGGCATTCTGAATTTTTTCCGGATAAGCTTCGGGGCCGCACTAGAAGAGAAAGTTCTTTGCACGAACTTTTTCGAATCCACACCCTTTAGGATCAGGGGTGCACCCAGAATTTGGTCGACCCTCGTGTTGTAGGTCTCCACTTTTTTGTCATTTTCTTCTATCCTCTTTTCCCCCGATTCAATTCTCTTTGTGATGTCATCGAGCATTTTCATGATGGCGGGGTCGGTTGCGGACCCTTCGTTGCTCGATCTCTTCGGGACCTGCTCGACTCGAGGAGACGCCTGCGGTGCTATCGTGCTTGGAGTCTTTTGATGGCTCTGTAGCTGAGCGATCGCCAATTGTTGTGCCTGTAATATTTCGAAAATATTGTGAAGGCTAACCTGCCTTTCTTCTTGAGCCGGGGTGTTCTGGACCTCTCGTTCTTCCGCAGGACGCGTATCACCATTGGTGTGAGAATTGACGTCAATGTGTTAGGCGTTGCGCAAGCCCACATACACCAGGTTTGGGTTTGGTACACCCTCAGGGTTTTGTGGCAGAGCGCCAACACCTGAAACAACTGTACTCTTTTCTCCACGGTCTTCGACGCCGTTGTTCTCGCGTGCGTTTACTGAGTTAGACATTCTGACCTGAAATCAAAGATTCTTTGGACAAGAAAAAGTGTGAAAGATAACTTGCATTTTTTCAGCGAATCAGCACTAAAACAATCACTATTATTTTTAGCCCCACGGTGGGTGCCAAAATGTTTACCTTGAAAATAGTAATTACAATTATATTTGATTAAGTGGTTCTAAAAATACGCGATCTATTTTAATTCTAGTTTTTAAGTAGTTGATGCTAGGTGTGATTGGAACAATTAGAGTAAAAACATTTAAGAAGTCGAAGATGAGAAAACCGGGACGCCTTAAATTAGGTGTTCGATGCTGGCCTCGAGGGTCCTCTAGGTCGAGGTTCGGGGCTACCATCGGATGGTCTATGAAGCTATAACAAACTTACAGGCTTCGGAGTATGCTATTTATGATCAATAATGAGCTATAAATGAAGAACAATTAATATAAGGCAATAAATGTAAGTAAATGATCTAGCAGAGAGGAATAAAGAATGTTTGAGTAATGAAGTAGAGAATGTTCTTGTTCCTTGTATTCAATATTGCGTGCCCAAGAGATAATAAGGGTCCCCTTTATATAGGATAGGGGATCCCAACATAGTACATTAACATTTATTACAAAGATTTGCAATTGATATCACTTTTTAATGTTTGAGTACGGAGTTGTACTTTGTTACAGAGCTGCTTCCCTTAGTCCTCGCGCCATTCCTCTACACTGATCCTGGACCCGTATCACCTCGAGATCGGACGTAAAGATTTTCGAGGTCGGACCTCGGGCCATACCTTGAATCTTACGCGAATAAGCTACCACATATCACAACAGACATAAAATTGGCCTTCCCGATTTTAGCCGTACACAATGTTTCCACTCCCGTGGGAGATTCTCTCGTTGTGGACCACGTATATCGGTCGTGTTTGGTTGCTATCAGTGGTTTTGAGACCAGGGCTGATTTATTATTACTCGGTATGGTATCTTTTGATGTTATCCTTGGCATGGACTGGTTGTCGCCCCATTATGCTATTCTTGATTGTCATGCTAAGACCGTGACGTTGGCTATGGAGAGGTACCTTAGAGTATACTCCCCGCAGGGTCATTTCTTTCCTTAAGGCTCAGAGAATGGTTGAGAAGGGGTGTGATGCGTATTTGGCCTATGTGAGAGATATTAGTATTGAGACCCCTACAGTTGAGTCAGTCCCAGTTGTGAGGGACTTCCCTGATGTATTTTCAGCTGATCTTCCGGGTATGCCGCCCGACAGAGATATTTCTTTTGGCATTGAGTTGTTGCCGGGCACTCAACCCATTTCTATTCCTCCCTATCGTATGGCTCCTCTTGAGTTGAAGGAGTTGAAGGAGCAGTTGCAGGAGTTTCTTGATAAGGGTTTCATCAGGCCCAATGTATCACCTTGGGGTGCTCCGGTATTATTTGTGAAGAAAAGAGATGGTTTTATGCGTATGTGTATTGATTATCGGCAGTTGAACAAGGTTACAGTGAAAAACATATATCCTTTGCCTCACATTGATGACTTATTTGACCAGTTACAGGGTGCCAGGGTATATTCCAAGATTGACTTGCGTTCTCTCTATCATCAGTTGAAGATTCGGGAGCCGGACATCCCGAAAACTGCCTTCAGGATCAAATATGATCACTATGAGTTTCTTGTCATGTCATTTGGGCTGACCAATGCCCCAGCAGCCTTTATGAATTTGATGCACAGTGTGTTCTAGCCTTATATTTATTCCTTCATCATTGTGTGCATTGACGACATTTTGGTATATTCTTGGTCTCAGGAGGATCATGAGCAACATTTGAGGACTGTGCTTCAGACTTTGAGGGAGAAGAAATTGTATGCAAAATTTTCTAAGTGTGAATTTTGGCTTGATTTAGTGGCATTCTTAGGCCATGTGGTGTCTTGTGATGGGATAAATGTGGATCCGAAGAAGGTGGAGGCGATGCAAAGTTGGCCTAGACTGTCATAAACTACTGATATCCGCAACTTCCTTGGTTTGGCAGGGTACTATCGTCGATTCGTAGAGGGACTTTCATCTATTGCAGCAGTTATGACCAGACTAACTCAGAAGGGTGCCCCTTTCAGATGGTGCATGAGAATATATATCCATTTCATGACCTCGAGTTGACAGCCATCGTTCACGCCCTGAAGATCTGGTGTCATTATTTGTACGGTGTTCCATGTGAGATTTTTACGGATCACCGGAGTCTCCAGCAGTTTGTTATGGCAGAAGGACCTCAATTTGTGTTAGCAGAGGTTGTTGGAGTTACTAAAGGACTATGACATCACTATATTATACCACCCATGGAAGGCCAATGTGGTGGCCGACGCCTTGAGGCGCCGGGTGGAGAGTTTGGGGAGTTTGGCATATCTTCCGGCAGTTAAGAGGCCCTTATCCTTGGATGTTAAGTCCTTAGCCAGTCAGTTTGTGAGATTGAATATTTCAGAGCCTTGCCGGGTATTAGCTTGTGTGATTTCTCGATATTCTCTTTATGACCGCATCAGAGAGCGCCAATACGACGATCCCCACCTTCTAGTTCTTCAGGATAGGGTTCAACGGGGTGATCCCAGATATGTGACTATAGGGGATGATGGTGTGATGAGGATGCATGGTCGGATCTGTGTGCCCAACGTGGATGGGCTTCGGGAGTTGATTCTTGAGGAGGCCCATAGCTCGTGGTACTCCATTCATCCGGGTGCCGCGAAGATGTACCAGGACCTGAGATAACACTATTAGTGGAGAAGGATGAAAAAGGACATAGTTGGATTTGTGGCCAGGTGTCTCAATTTTCAGCAGGTTAGATATGAGCATCAAAGGTCGAGAGGATTACTTTAGTATATTGAGCTTCCAGAATGGAAGTGGGAGCGGATAACCATGGACTTCGTGGTTGGATTTCCTCGGACTTTGAGAAAGTTTCATGCTATTTGGGTGATCGTGGATTGGCTGACCAAGTCAGCCCATTTAATTCCAGTGTTGACTTCATACTCATCAGAGAGGTTGGCTGAGATTTATATCAGGGAGATTGTCCGCCTTCACGGTATTCCAGTATCTATCATTTCAGAAAGAGGTAACAATTCACTTTGCGATTCTGGAGAGCCATTCAGCAGAAGCTAGGCACCAAGGTAGAGTTGAGCACAACTTCACCCTCAGACAGACGGGCAGTCCGAGCGCACGATTCAGATTCTTGAGGATATGCTCCGTGCCTGTGTGATGGATTTTTGGAGGGTCATGGGACCAATACATGCCACTTGTAGAGTTTACTTATAATAATAGCTATCAGTCCAACATTCAGATGGCACCGTATGAGTCTTTGTACGGTAGGCGGTGCCGGTCCCTAGTGGGATGGTTTGAGCCGGGCGAGGCCCAATTGTTGGGTACAGATTTGGTCCAGGATGCCCTGGAAAAGGTGAAGGTGAAGGTGATTCAGGAGAGACTTCGCACAGCTCAGTCCAGGCAGAAGAGTTATGCGAACCGGAAGGTTCGTTATTTGGCATTTAGGGCTGGTGATCAGGTTTTGCTTCGGGTATCGCCTATGAAGGGCGTCATGAGGTTCGGGAAGAAGGGTAAGTTGAATCCGAGATTCATTGGTCCTTTTGAGATATTGCGGAGTGTTGGGGAGGTTGCTTATGAGCTTGACTTTCCTCCCAGCGTAGCAGGAGTTCATCCGGTATTCCACGTCTCTATGCTCCGGAAATATCACGGTGATCCGACTCATGTTTTGGATTTTAGTTTAGTCCAGTTTGACAAGGATTTATCATATGTTGAGGAGCCAGTATCTATATTGGATAGATAGGTCAGAAATCTTAGGTCAAAGAATATTGCATCAGTAAAGGTTCAGTGGAGGGGTTAGCCGGTCGAGGAGGCGACATGGGAGACCAAGCAGGATACACGAAGCAAGTACCCTCACCTTTTCACAGCCTCAGGTATGTCTTCATACTCGTTCGAGGACGAACGATTTTCTTAAGAGGGGGAGAATGTAACAACCTGGTTGGTCGATTTTAGAGTTAGCACCATGATCCCCTGGTAAATGTTTTCCCCACATTTTTTTCTGCTTATGGGACTTGCCCGAGTGTTTCTTTGGGACACATAGTCCCTAAATATGAGTTTAAGCTTTAGAAATCGGACGTAGTTGGAACTGTGTGAAGACGGATTCAGAATGGAATTTTGTCAACTCCGTTAGCTCCGTTGAGTGATTTCGGGTTAGGAGCACGTCCAGAATGTGTTTTCGAGGTCTGTAGTAGATTTAGGTTTGAATTGGCGAAAGTTAGAATTCGGCGATTTCGGCCGATAGGTAAAATTTTGATATCGGGCTCGGAATGGTATTCTGGAAGTGTCGTTTATGACCTGTGTGTAAAATTTGAGGTCATTCAGACTAGTTTTGACGTGTTTCGGCATCAGTTGTATATTTTGGAGAATTTCTAAGTTCTTAGGCTTGAATCCATGTATAATTCTCATTTTTGGTGTTATGTGATGTGGTTTGAAGGCTCGACTAAGTTCAAATGAGGTATTAGGACTAGTTGGTAGGTTTGGTTGAGGTCTCGGGGGCCTCGAGTGTGTTTCAGGTGCTCAACGGGCTAAATTTAAGACTTAGAAGGCATCAGATTTTGCTGGTGCTGGTTTTCTTCTATGCGTTCACGTGAGGAGTGTCGCGAACGCGTAGGCTAAACTGGGTCAGGGGATAAATTGTTCTATGCGTTCGCGTAAGAGGGAATGCAAACGCGTTGGTATGGGCCAGTGTGAATGGCGAACGCGTGGGGTTAGGCCGAGTTCGCATAGAAGAAATGAGGCGGCAGTGGATGATGCCCTTCATGGTCGCGTGAGATCAAACGCGTTCGCATACGGTTGGGGAAGCTAAGGGACCGCGTTCGCATCCGGAGTCCTGCATTCGCATAGGAGAAATCTGAGGTGTGATTTTTTACCTTTGCATTCGCGTCTGGGCTACCGCGAACGCGATGAAGAGCGCATCTGGGCAGATTTTAAAAACCCAAAATCGAGGGTTTTAACTTAATTTCATAATTTGAACTTGGGAGCTCGGGGATTGGAGATTTTTCAAGAGATTTTCACCTGGGCGTGTGGGCAAGTAATTCCTACTCGATTTTGATTAAATTCCACGAATCTATGCTTAAATTCATCCTTTAATTTCGAATTTGGGGTGAAAAATTGGGGAAAATTGAGTGAAGTTCTTAGGCCGAGTTTTTGAGTTTTCATCGAGATTTTGATATCCGATTTGATTAATTTTGGTATGGTTAGACTCGTGAGTGAACGGGTGTCCGAAATTTTTAACTTTTACCCGATTCCGAGACGTGGCCCCGGGGACGTTTTCGGTGATTTTCCTAATTTCGCGTATTAACTTCGACTTTATTAGTTAGATTAATTTCTTAAAGTTATATTTTTGCATTATTCAATTGATTTGAATAGATTTGGGCCATTCAGAGTCGGTACTCGTGGCAAGAGTGTGATTCTGAGTTTAGTTGAGCAGTCAAGGTAAGTGGCTTGCCTAACTCAATGTTGGGGACTTCCCTTTAGGTCGTTTTTGACATTTATTTGTTATGTGGGCGCCGTGTACGTGAGGTAACGAGTATGTACACGGGCCATTTGTTGCTAAAATTCCATATTTCTTTCACATGTTATAAATCATTTTTCTCATATTACATTACTTAATGTGTTAATTGTTTAGCTAGACTAGGAAAGAGCATGCCTATCCGTTTCCTATTAAATTGCCTATCTGTTACTCTGTGTACCATATTTAGTTAGTTTTATACCTTCCATTGCCTGTAATTTGCTGAACTGTTTAAATTAATGCCTTATCTGACATTCATTTGCATTGCATATTTAAATTGGGAACTACAGACGTATTCTGGGAGATCCCCCCTATATTGCATATTTAAATTGGGGACTACAGACGTATTCTGGGAGATCCCCCCTGTACTGCATATTTATATTTGGAACTACGGGACGATATCCCGGGAGATTCCACTTTGTGATACGTTGTGCTGAGCCAAGGGCTCCATTTTACTGTTTTATTTAAGATTATTCTTTTAACTGCTTACTATAGAACTTATTTTTTTTTGTACTATTTAAACTATTTTATTTAGAAATCCAGTAGAGCCTTAACCTAACCTCGTTACGACTTGACTGGGGTTAGGCTTGACACTTACTAGGTACCAAATGTGGTGTACTCATGCCCTTTTCTGCACATGTTTATCGTGTGCAAATCTAGGTTCGAGTTCTCAGCCGCATGGCTAGTGGTTGTTGCAACTGTCATTGAGGAGACCGTAAGGTATTTCTGCTGCGTCCGCATAATCCTTTGAGTCACCTTCCATTCCATCTTATAGAGATACTTATTATGTATTTTCTTTTTTCCATATTTGTATAGAGCTTTAATAGTATAGAAGCTTGTGACTGTGTTGTGACAATATGGGTCTTGGGGTATATATTGTACATGCCGAGCGGCGATGTTATGCTTATTTAGACTTTTCTTTTCGTGTCTTTACTTTTATCGTATTTAATTAAGTTTTCTCTGGAAATTTAGGCTTAACTAGTCGTAGAGATTAGGTGCCGTCATGATGACAATCGGGTCATGACAAGTTGGTATCAGAGCGACTAGGTTCATAGGAGTCAAAAGTCAAGAGCCGGTTTATTAGGGTCTCGCGGATTGGTACGGAAGTGGAAATTCGGTTATAAGGTTTATGGGTTAGGTCAGATTGAAGAATTTCAGCTATGTTGTTGGGCCTATATGGGATCGGGTGACGTGGGATCATCCCCGATTATGTGTGTGGTAAGATTATTCGCGATTTTTGATGGCTTTTGGAATAATTCTTGGCACGTTAAAGGACGAATGTATGTTTAAGTGGGGGAGAATGTAATGACCCGATCAGTCGTTCCAAGAGTTTAGCCCGTTTTCCCCATTTCTGCTTCATTTTGTGTGCTACAACTCTTTTATGTTGTGTTAGGTTGACTGGTTCGGGTCCGGAGTGGTTGTGAAGGGAAATGAGACACTTAGTCTCTTAAGTTGGTTAAATAGTTGGAAAAGTTATCCAGAAGTTGACTTATAGGTATATGATCTCGCAATGTGGGTTTTATGGTTCGAATATCTTCCTTAGGTGATTTGGGACTTAGGAGTGTGTTCATAATGTTATTCGGAGGTCCGTGATAGATTTAGGCTTGAATTGGGAAAATGTATTTTTGGGAGATTTTTCGGGCGGTAGTGGAATATTAGCTATCAAGGTCAGAATGAAATTTCGGAAGTTGGAACAGGTTCGTAGTGTCATTTGGGATGTTTGTGCAAAATTTCGGGTCATTCGGATGTGATTTGGTTGATTTCGGCGTTGTTGGCGAATTTCGGAAGTTTAGAAATCCTTACGCTTGAATTCCGAGTAATTTGGTGTTTTGATGCTATTTTTAGTGTTCTGAGGGTTCGAATAAGTTCGAGTGATGTTATATGAGGTATTGGTATGTTTGGTTGGGGACCCGAGGGGCTCGGGATTATTTCTGATGGCCGTCGGAGAGTTTGAATGTTGGAAATCTGCTGGTGGTGTTGTTGTTCTAGTGTGGCCGCACCTGCGTATTGGGAACCGCAAGTGCGAGCTCCGCAGATGCGATCTTAAGGCGCAAGTGCACTATTTCCCGCAGGTGCGGTTATGCGACCGTAGGTGCAACGTCTGGCAACTTAATGAATAACCACATGTGCGTTTAATTTTTTGTGTAGGTGCGAAATAGTGATTGTAGATGCGGTTTAGCTGGGCAGAAGATATATAAGTACCCCTTCGCGAAATTTGGTCAGTTTTCCACCATTGTGTTCGGACTTGGAGCTTTTTGAGAGGAATTGAAGAGAGATTCGAGGGGTAACACTTTGAGGTAAGTTTTATGAACATAATACTCGATTCTATGGTGATTTCTACTTATTAGACATGAAATTTATGGGAATTAAGGGTTAAAATTGGGGGATTAGGGCTTGAAATTGGAGACTTTGATTTAAGGATTTGAGGGGCTATTTGTTGTCGGATTTTGATGTATTTGGTATGTATGGACTCGTGAGAGTGTAAGGATTCCAGTTTTTGCAATTTTTAACAGATTTCAAGACATGGGACGAGGGGTCGGGTTTGGCCGATTTTGGAATCTTCAGTATAAATTGGTTATGTTCTAGTGAACTTTTTTCCTTTAGTTTATTTTGATTATGAATTTGTTTTTGAATAGATTCGGGGCGTGTTGAGGCCGAGTCGAGGGGCAAGAGCATCGCAGAGTAGTTTTCATTCGGTTTGTGGTAAGTAATGTCTGTAAATCTCGTCCTAAGGGTATGAAACCCCGGACTCCGCACTGTATCACTATTTTTGAGTAGCGCACATGCTAGATGACGAGTGTATGGTGTGCAATGTTGGGGGATTGTGACCTAGTCTATCCCGTAGCAACTATTAAGTTGCATTTTTTTAATTCTAAATCATATGATATTTCATGTTTTCAAGATTATTACTATGTTTTGGGCGGAATGCCTTATTTGGGCCTCGTGCCATGTTGTCACGACCCCAAATCCATAAGAGCCGTGATGGTGCCTACCGTGAAACTAGGCTAGCCCTCTAACACAATAAAATCAACATTTTCCGTTTCATATAAATATACATCCACATATTCTGATAAAAATTTACTTTTTAAGACAAGTTCAGCAAAATAATAACCAAAACGATCCAACACTAACACCACCCCAGACCTCTGGAGTCAACTGTCATCAGCATCTAATACAGTACATACAAGGTACCAAAAATGTGACTTTGCTACTAAAAGTACTAAAAGTCTATGAAATGGGAAAGGAAAGAAAGTAAGCTGTGGACGCTGAGCAGCTACCTCGATCATGGATCAACATCGAAGCACATGAGAAAATCAACAAGCGAGCTGGCCCGGTACCTGGATCTGCACACAGAGGTGCAGGGAGTAACATGAGTACGCCAACTCAGTAAGTAACCAAAGCAACTAAAAACTCAAGTGCAGTGACGAGCATTTACAAATCATAATTTCATAAAAACAATAATTCAATTTTTATTAGGAAGACTCAGTATAAAGAAAAGTGAGAAAAACAATAAACTTCACAATGTATAGCCTTCCAGGCACAATATCACTCATAACCCGGTCTCTCAGTCACTCGTGACTCCAATATCAGTATTCCATGCTCACACTAAGAACTCTCACTCAACAAGTACCAGATATCCACACAACTGCTGCGGCGTGCAGCCCGATCCACCTAAAATATGTTGCGGCGTGCATCCCGATCCAATATATGTAGTCGACTGCGCTCACTGGGGGTGTACAGACTCCAGAGAGGCTCCTACAGACTAAGCACTATATTGCTGCGGCGTGCAACCCGATCCAATATACATATGTTGCAGCATGCAGCCCGATCCATATAATATCTGATGCAGCGTGCAATTCGATCCATAACTATCCTCACAAACTCGGCTCTCCGCCTCACTCATTCATTCTCTCAAGCCACTCGGGTAACCCATCTCTACATTAGGGGACTCAGCCCCAAATACCTCACAGTATTCTAAAACAGGGTGATAACAGTGAAATAGCGACAAGTAATAAACATGACTGAGTTAATAAATAAAAATAGTGTGAGAATAGTGTAAAAATACCCCTAAGGGTCTAAACAGATCGGCACAAGGCCCTAAACATGTCTTAAATCCCATAAATAAGTATAAGTCTCTAAAATAAAGGATATTATACGAGTTCGTATCAAACATGCGGCTTAATAGTCGCTACGGGACAGACCAAGTCACAATCCCTGTTGGTGCACGCCCACACGCTCGTCTGCTATCATGTGTGTCACCTCATTTGTCAAAACAATGTAAAATACCAGGGTTCCATACCCTCAGGTCTAGAGTTACAATCGTTACTTACCTCAAAATGGTCCGAAAACTACTCCGTGATGCTCTTGCCCCTCGAATCGGCTCTCAAATTCTCCGAGTCTATCGAAATCATATTAATAACATCAAAATATGCTAGGGAGACGAAACCCATGCGAAAACTATCAAAATTAGGCACAATTCCTGAAATTGCCCAAACCAGACCCCCGGGCCTACATCTTGGAACTCGATAAAAATCACAAAATAGGAATTCTTATTCACTCACGAGTCTATACATACCAAGAACATCAAATTCGGACCCCAATAGCCTCTTCAATTCCCCAATCAAAGTCTCCAATATTTTCAAGCCCTAAACCCCAAATTAACACTCATTTTTGCCACAAATTCACTCTAAATCAGTCCAAATATTACATAGGAACGAGTTTTAGGTTCAAATATCTTACCTCAACGAAGTGCTCTTGATTTCCTCCTTCAAAACTCTCTCTCAAAGCTTAATCCCGGATGAAATATTGAAGAAAATGACTCAAATTTGCGAAGGCAGGTTTATATACTTTCCTGTCCACTGGTTCCACACCTGCGACCACTTATGCACACATGCGGACCCGCACCTGCGGTCCTAGGTGTGCACCTGCCGAGAATACTCAAACACCGGACCTCCGCACCTGTGCTTAACCTTCTGCACCTGCGGCTTTGCAGGCGCGACAAAACCTTCCCACCTGTGGAACTCCCCCTGCTTGCCAACTCCCGCACCTGCGCGCCCTTTCCGCACTTGCGCTCATCCATCTGCAGGTTCGGGCACACCAGATGGGCAGCACCAGCAGCTCTTCAGCTGCAACTTTCCAACTTCTAAGCTTCCTACGATCATCTGAAATTAACCCGAGCCCCTCGGGACCCCAACCAAAAACACATACAAGTCATAAATGATTACTCAAACTTATTCAAACCCTCGGAACACCCAAAAGAACATCAAAACTCCAATTCAACCCATGATTCAAGCCTAAGATTTCTAAAACTTCCAAAAATCACCAACGATGCCGAAACCAACCAAAACACCTCCGAATGACCTGAAAATTTGCACACACGTCCAAAATGACACTACGAACCTGCTCCAACTTCCGAAATTCCATTCCGACCCTGATAGCCTATTTTCCACTGCCGACCGGAAATCGCCAAAAACTAACTTTCTCCAATTCAAGCCTAATTCTACACCGGACATCAAAACCTCATTCTGAACACCCCCATAAGTCCCAAAACACCTAACGAAGCTATCTGAGTCATAAAATCCATAATCTGAGGTCGTCTACCAATAAGTCAACTCCCCGTTGACTTTTTCAACTATTAAGCCAATTTAAGAGACTAAGTGTCTCGATCCTCACTAAGACCACTCCGAACTCGAACCACCCGACTCAAACACATCAAAACAAATAAATAATGCATAACAAGGTAGAAACAGGAATAACAGGGTAGATTCTACGGGAGACCGGCCGAGTCGTTACATTCTCCCCCTCTTAAACAATCGTTCGTCCTCGAACGGGTCTAGAAATATACCTGGAGTCTCAAACAAGTGAGGATATCTGCTCCGCATCTCCCGCTCGGTCTCCCAAGTGGCCTCCTCCACTGGCTGCCCTCTCCACTGCACCTTCACTGAAGCTATATCCTTAGACCTCAACTTTCTACCCTGACGACCCAAAACAGCCACTGGCTCTACCTCATATGACATATCACCCTCAAGTTGCACTGTGCTGAAGTCTAAAACATGAGATAGGTCACCAATATACTTCCGGAGCATCGAAACATGGAACACCGGATGAACACTCGATAAGATGGGTGGCAAAGAAAGTCTATAAGCCACCTCTCCAATCCTCTGAAGCACCTCAAAAGGCCCAATGAACCGGGGAATCAACTTTCCCCTCTTCCCCAACCTTATAACACCCTTCATGGGTGACACCTTCAGCAGTACCGTCTATACCTCCATGAAAGAAACATCCCTAACCTTCCGGTCCGCATAACTCTTCTGCCTAGACTGCACCATGCGAAACCACTCCTGAATCAACTTCACCTTATCAGACGCATCCTGGACCAAGTTTGTACCCAATAGCCTAGCCTCTCCTGGCTCAAACCAACCAACCAGAGATCTACACCTCCTACCATATAAAGCCTCATACGGAGCCATATGGATACTGGACTGATAACTATTATAATATGCAAACACCACGAGTGGCAGAAACTGGTCTCATGAACCCCAAAAATCAAGGACACAGGCACGTAACATGTCCTCCAAAATCTGAATTGAACGCTCTGACTGCCCGTCGGTCTGAGGATGAAACGTTGTGCTCAACTCAACCTGAGTACCCAACGTTCTCTGCACAGCTCTCCAAAACTGAGATGTGAACTGAGTACCTCTGTCAGAAATGATGGAAACTGGAACCCAATGTAATCGGACAATCTCCCTGATATAAATCTCAGCTAACTGCTCCAAAGAATAAGTAGTACCAACAAGAATGAAGTGTGCAGACTTGGTCAGCCGATCCACAATAACCCATATAGCATCAAATCTCTTCGAAGTCCGTGGGAGCCCAACTACAAAGTCCATGGTGATCTGCTCCCACTTCCACTCTGGAATATCTAACCTCTGATTCATCCGCCTCCACCAATAATATTGTCTCAGATCCGGGTAAATCTTCGCGGCACCCAGATGAATGGAATACCGTGAGCTATAAGCCTCTTCTAAAATTAACTCTCGAAGCCCATCCACATTGGGCATGCAAATCCGGCCCTACATCCTCATGACCCCGTCATCACCAATAGTCACATCCCTAGAATCACCTCGACGGAACCTGTCCTGAAGGACTAGCAAGTGTCGGTCATCATATAGGCGTGCTCTAATCTGATCATAAAGAGAAGACCTGGAGGCTACACAAGCTAATACCCGCGGGGGCTATGACAAATCCAATCTCACCAACTAACCCGCTAAAGCCTAAACATCAAGTGCTAAAGGTCGCTCTGCTGCTGGAAGGTAGGCTAGACTCCCCAAACTCTCTGCTCTCCGACTCAGGGCATCGGCCACTACATTGGCCTTCCCCGGATGATATAGAATAGTGAGGTCATAATCCTTGAGAAGCTCCAACCATCTTCTCTGACTCAAATTTGGATCCTTCTGCTTAAGAAGATACTACAAACTACGATGATCAGTGAAAATCTCACAATGCACTCCATACAAATAATGATGCCAAATCTCTAAGGCGTGGACAATGGCTGCTAGATCAAGATCGTGCACTAGATAATTCTTCTCGTGCACCTTCAATTTTCAGGACGCGTAAGCAATCACCCTACCGTCCTACATCAATACCGCTCCAAGGCCAACTCTCGAGGCATCACAGTGGACTGTATAAGAACCTGAACCCGTAGGCATAACCAACACCAGAGTTGTAGTCAAAGCTGACTTGAGCTTCTGAAAGCTCTCCTCACACTCCTCAGTCCACCTGAACTGAGCACCCTTCTGGGTCAGTCTGGTCATAGGTGCTGCAATAGATGAAAATCCCTCTACAAAACGGCGATAGTAACCTGCCAAACCAAGGAAACTACGAATCTCCGTAGCTGATGACGATCTAGGCCAACTTTGTACTGCCTCCACTTTCTTTGGATCCACCTTGATCCCATCACAAGACACCACATGGCCCAGAAATGCAACTGAATCAAGCTAGAATTCACACTTGGAAAATATCGCATACAACTTTTTCTCCCTCAGAGTCTGAAGCACAATTTTCAAATGCTGATCATGATCCTCCTGAGATCGGGAATATACCAAAATATCGTCAATAAACACGATGAAAAAGGAATCAAGATAATGCCGGAACACATAGTGCATCAAGTGTGTAAAGGCTGCTGGGGCATTGGTCAGCCCAAATGACATGACAAGAAACTCATAATGACCATATCTAGTCCTGAAGGCTGTCTTCGGGATGTAAGAATCCCGAATCTTCAACTGATGACCCGGATCTCAAGTCAATCTTAGGGAACACTCTAGCTCCCTAAAGCTGGTCAAACAAATCATCAATACGAGGTAAGGGATACCGGTTCTTCAGTGTAGCCTCGTTTAGCTGCCGATAATCAATACACATGCGCATAGAACCATCCTTCTTCTTCACAAACAACACTGGTGCACCCCAAGGTGACACACTAGGCCGAATGAACCCCTTATCTAGGAGTTCCTGAAGATGCTCTTTCAATTCCTTCAACTCCACTGGTGCCATACGATAAGGTAGAGTAGAAATAGGCTCGGTGCCTGGCACCAGGTCAATACTAAAATCAATATCCCTGTCAGGTGGCATGCCTGGTAGGTCTGCAAGAAACACGTCTGGAAAATCACGGACCATAGGAACAGAATCAACAATAGGAGTCTCACCACTAACATCCCTTACAAAAGCCAGACACGATAAACATCCCTTCTCAACCATACGCTGAGCCTTCAGGTAAGAAATCACCCTGCTAGGCACATACTCAGTAGAACCTCTCCACTCAACCCTCGGAACTCCGGGCATAGCCAAGGTCACGGTCTTAGCGTGACAATCATGAACAACATGACACGGAGATAGCCAATCCATGACCAATATCACATCAAAATCAACCATGCTAAGTAACAATACATCCACTCGGGTCTCCAGACCCCCAATAGATACCACACACGATCGATACACACGGTCCACAATAATAGTATCGCCCACTGGAGTTGACACATGCACAAATGTAACTAAAGACTCACAGGGCATATCCAGAAAATGGGCAAAATATGACGAAACATAAGAATATGTGGAACCATGGTCAAATAAGGCCAAAGCATCTCGGTGACAGATTGAGATAATACCTGTGATCACTGCATCAGAGGCCATAGAATTTGTCCTGGCTGGAAGTGCATAGATACGGACCTGACCTCCACCTGCTCGACCTCCCCCTCTAGGGAAGCCTCTAGCTGACTGACTTCCACCCCTAGCTGCCTGGGTGGGTGGTAAAGTAACTAGAGCTGAAGTGGAAGGCTGGATCCTCAACTGAGATGGACCTCCAAGAAGATGAGGACACTGCCTCCTCATATGTCCAAACTCTTAGCACTCATAGCAACTCCCTGGTGTAAGAGACGGGGACTGAAGGGAACCCCTAGAACCAGAATAACCACCAAAAGAACCATGCATGAAGGAACCATGAATAGATGGTGCCCGAGATGAACTCTAAGCTGGGAGAGCATTGTGACGAACGACCTAGATGAGAACTATGGGGACCCTACCTCGAAGATGCACCACTATAAGCTGGGCGAACTGGCTGAGGAGGCCAAAATGAGTTGCCTCTACTGTGCTGAAACTGCCCCCTGGAAGGAGAACCACTGAAACTTCCAGATCCACGAGGCCTCTTGGCCTCCCTCTCCTCTCACTCCTGGCGTCGAACTGACTCAATATATCGAGCAATATCAACAACCTGCTCGAAGGTAGCTCCTAATACTCTCTCCCTAGTCATCAAGATACGGAGCTGGTAAGTGAGGCCATCCACAAACCTCCCGATCCTCTCCCTATCAGTAGGGACTAATTCAGTAGCATGGCGAGCCAACTCTGAGAATCACATCTCATACTTCATCACTGATAGCTCTCCCTAACGCAACTGCTCAAACTACCGGCGCTGTTTCTCCCGGTGAGACTAGGGAACATACTTCTCCAAGAAGATTTTGGAGAACTGCTTTCAGGTGAGGGGTGCTTCTCCAATAGTCCTACACCTCTCATAAGACTCCCACCAAGTGAAAGCAGCCCTAAAAACTAAAAAGTAGCAAACGAGACCCCACTAGTCTCCAGAATCCTAGCAGTACGAAGCATCCTCTGACACTTATCTAGAAAACCCTGGGCATCCTCGCCCTCTGCGTCGCTGAATGTTAGAGGATGAAGTCTACTAAACCTCTCCAGCCTACACTGCTCATCATCTGGCATAGATAGAACCACGAAGTCCTGAACTGGAGCAACCCACTGGGTTGGAACTGCTCCCGGTGTTTGAAGGCCCTGAGTAACCTGCTCAGGTGTTCGGGCAGCTGGAGTTTGAGTGCCTCCCCCTGCTTGACATGTAACGACAGTAGTAGATACAACAACTTCCTGAGCAAGGCTGGTACATACAGTCAAGATCTGAGCTAGGGTCTCCTGAAGACCCGGAATGACAATGGGCACTGCCGGTGCCTGAGCCTGTCTTGCTGGAATATCCGCGGCGGGGACCTTATCCTGAATGGTAGGGGGATCCACTAGTACTGCCCCGGCTGCTGCGCGGGCTGGTCCCCTACCTCTACCACGGCCTTGACCGCGGCCTCGACCTCTCGCTGGTCTAGCTGGTGTCTGATCACCCTGATCGGTAGCGCGTGTCCTCACCATATGTGAGAGAATGAAATAACATAAGTTTAGATTTCCAAAATCAATAGAATGGCACGATGAATTCAAGAAAATGAAATTTTTCCTAAGGGTTCTGTAGCCTCTCGAACATAAGTACATACGTCTCCATACTAATCCGAAAGACTTTACTAAACCTGCTCATGACCGATGAGTCCTATGTAACCTAGAGCTCTAATACCAACTTGTCACGATCCCAAATCCATAAGGGCCATGATGGCTCCTGTCGTGAAACTAGGCTAGCCCTCTCACACAATGAAATCAACATTTTCCGCTTTATATAAATATACATCCTCATATTCTGATAAAAATTACTTTTTAAGACAAGTTCAGCAAAATAATAACCAAAACGATCTAACTCTAACACCACCCCAGACCTCTGGAGTCAACTGTCATGAGCATCTAATACAGTAAATACAAGGTGCCAAAAATGTGACTTTGCTACTAATACAGGTGCAAAAGTACTAAAAGTCTATGAAATGGGAAAGGAAAGAAGGTAAGTTGTGGACGCTGAGAAAATCAACAAGCAAGTTGGCCCGGTACTTGGATCTGCACACAGAGGTGCAGGGAGTAACGTGAGTACGCCAACTCAGTAAGTAACCAAAGTAACTAAAAACTCGAGTGCAATGACGAGCATTTACAAATCATAATTTCATAGAAACAGTAGTTTAACGTTTATTAGGAAGACTCAGTATAAAGAAAAGTGAGAAAAACAATAAACTTCACAATGTATAGCGTTCCAGGCATAGTATCACTCATAACCCGGTCTCTCAGTCACTTGTGACTCCAATATCAGTATTCCATACTCACACTACGCACTCTCACTCAAGAAGTTCCAGATATCCAGACAATTGCTGCGACGTGCAGCCCGATCCACCTAAAAATTATGTTGCGCCGTGCATCCCGATCCATATAACATATGCTGCGGCATGCAGCCCGATCCGATATATGTAGTCGACTGTGCTCACTGGGGGTGTACAGACTCCGGAGGGGCTCCTACAGTCCAAGCACTATATTGCTACGGCATGCAGCCCGATCCAATATACATATGCTGCGGCGTGCAGCTCGATCCATATAATATCTGCTGCAGCGTGCATCCCGATCTATATAATATTTGCTGCAACGTGCAGCCCAATCCATAACTATCCTCACAAACTCGGCTCTCGGCCTCAGTCATTCATCCTCTGAATCCACTCGGGTAACTCATCACTACATCACGGGACTCAGCCCAAAATACCTCACAGTATTCTAAAACAGGGTGATAATAGTGAAATAGCAACAAGTAATAAACATGACTGAGTTAATAAATTTCTATCAAAAAATAGTGTGAGAATAGTGTAAAAATACCCTTGAGGGTCTAAACAGATCAGCACAAGGCCCCAAACATGGCTTACAACCCATAAATAAGTATAAGTCTCTAAAATAAAGGATATTATATGATTCCAAATCAAACATGCGGCTTAATAGTCGCTCCGGGATGGACCAAGTCACAATCCCTATCGGTGCACACCCACACGATCGTCACCTAGCATATGCATCACCTCATTTGTCAAAACAATGTAAAATGTCGGGGTTTCATACCCTCAGGTGTAGAGTTACAATCGTTACTTACCTCAAAACGGTCCGAAAACCACTCCACGATGATCTTTCCCCTCGAACGGGCTTCCAAATGTTCCGAGACTATTAAAATTATATTAATAACATCAAAATATACTAGGGAGACGAAACCCATGTGAAAACTTTCAAAATTAGGCACAATTCCTGAAATTGCCCAAACCCGACCCCCGGGCCCATGTCTCGGAATTCGATAAAAATCACAAAATCTGAATCCTCATTCACTCACGAGTCTATACATACCAAGAACATCAAATGAACACTGATTTTTCCCACAAATTCATCCTAAATCAGTCCAAAAATTACATAGGAACGAGTTTTAGGTTCAAATATCTTACCTCAACGAAGTGCTCTTGATTTGCTCCTTCAAAACTCTCTCCCAAAGCTTAATCCTGGATGAAATATGAAGAAAATGGCTCAAATTCGCGAAGGTAAGTTTATATACTTTTCTGTCCAGTGGTTCCACACCTGCGGCCACTTACGCGCACCTGCGGTCCAAGGTGCGCACCTGCGGTCCAAGGTGCGCACTTGCGGAGAACACTCAAACATCGGGCCTCCGCACTTGCAGCTTTGAAGACGCGGCGAACCCTTCGCACCTGTGGAACTCCCCCTGCCCGCCAACTCCCGCACATGTGCGCCCTTTCCGCACCTGCGCTCATCCATCAGCAGGTGCGACCGCACCAGCAGCTCTTGAGCTGCAATTTTCCAACTTCTAAGCTTCCGGCGACCATCCGAAATCAACCCGAGCCGCTCAGGACCCCAACCAAAAACACAAACAAGTCATAAATAATCATTCGGACTTAGGCAAAACCTCGAAACACCCAAAACAACATCGACACTCCAATTCAACCCCTGATTCAAGCCTAAGATTCTAAAACTTCCAAAAATCACCAACGATGCCGAAACCAACCAAAACAACTCCGAATGACCAGAAATTTGCACACACATCAAAAATGACACTACAAACTCGCTCCAACTTCCAAAATTCCATTCCGACCCCAATAGCCTATTTTCCACTGCCGACCGAAAATCGCCAAAAACCAACTTTCGCCAATTCAAGCCTAATTCTACACCGGACATCAAAACCTCATTCCGAACAACCTCCTAAGTCTCAAATCACCTAACGAAGCTATCCGAGCCATAAAATCCATAATCCGAGGTCGTCTACTAATAAGTCAACTCCTGTTGACTTTTTCAACTATAAAGCTAATTTAAGAGACAAAGTGTCTCGATCCTCACTACGACCACTCTGAACCAGAACCACCAGACTCCAACATATCAAAACAATGCATAACAAGGCAGAAACAGGAATAATGGGGCTTATTCCACGGGATGACTGACCGGGTCGTTACACATGTGTTTGGACCCTTTGGGGGCTTTTACTGCTATTCCTCACTGTGTTGACTTATGATTTACACTCAGTCATATTATGCTTAACTAATTTCGAACTCAGTTTCATGTACACTATTTTGATACATAAAATGATATTTTTGGGTCGAGTACCCCGTTTTTACTGATGGCCTGAGTGGCTTTTGAGAGGTTTCTGACTGAGTGAGGCCGAGAGCCTATGTTGTGAGGAGTATATATGGATCGGGATGCACGCCGTAGCAATATATATATATATA
>ML426585.1:126245-172181 GCA_005239525.1 Nicotiana knightiana | reverse complement strand
CCTAAATGAGACTTCCCGTAGTGGCTTATTATGATTTATGACTTGCGGGGACGGGTGGTTCGGTATTCGAACGCGTTTAGAGTGGTATAGGAACATTGGGTTCCTTAAGGTTGGCCTTTAAGGCCAAGTTTGACTTCGATCAATATTTTAAGTAAACGACCTCGAAATTGAGTTTCTACGGTTCCAGTAGCTTCGTATGTTGATTTCGTACTTGGGTGTATGTTCGGAATGGGGTTTGGATGACCCGGGGGCGTTTCGGCGCCCAATATCGAAATTAGAGTATCCTTAAGTTTGAACTTTGGTTTGGAACGTGTTTTGGTGTTATCGAGGTTCGAACAGAATTCCAAGATCGAGAATAGTTCCGTTATGTCATTTATGACTTGCCTGCAAAATTTGGTATCATTCCGAGTAATATAGGTTGGTCGGCGCATTGTTAGCGAATTCAAGAAACTTAAAGTTCCTAAGTTTGATTCTAGGGGTTTTGAGGTGTGATATTGAGTTTTAGCATCGTTTTGGGTGCTCCGGAGGCTCGAGCGAGTCCGTATTATGATTTGGGACTTGTTGGTATATTTGGACGGGGGCTCGGGTGGCCCCAGGTGCCTCTCGGGCACCAAACGAGGCCGAAAACCAGCTGAAGCAATTGCTGGTGCACCTGATCTGGTGTGACCGCAGGTGCAGTCACCCAGTCGCAGGTGCGAGACCGCTCCTGCGGTCCGAGCCTCGCAGGTGCGACCCTAGGTGGGCTGCCCAGTTCTCGCAGGTGTGGGCCTTCTTCGCAGGTACGGACTCCTGCCCGCAGGTGCGAGCCCAGGCCCTTGTCCCATT
The DNA here is from genome assembly GCA_005239525.1 of Nicotiana knightiana. Taxonomy (NCBI): domain Eukaryota; kingdom Viridiplantae; phylum Streptophyta; class Magnoliopsida; order Solanales; family Solanaceae; genus Nicotiana; species Nicotiana knightiana. The sequence goes on along the minus strand of ML426585.1, from coordinate 171,356 downwards.
TTCCGCAGGTGCGAGCTATTGCTCGCAAGTGCGAGACCGCAGGTGCGGTCCTTGAGCCGCGGGTGCGGAACTACTGAAGGCAGTGTGTTCTTTTAAACACGGGAAAGGTTCATTTTATCTATTTTTCTTCCTCCATTGTCGACTTAGGGAGCTTGGGAAAGGGCCAATCCAACTAGCTACTGAAAGGTAAGTGAGTTCTATCGTAATATTAGTTTAATACATGAAATCCTAGGTAGATTAACCTCCTAATTAGTGAAAAATCATGGGTTAGAGTAAAAACCTAGGTTTTATGAAAATTGGGAAAACTACCAAGAAATTTTTCATGGAATCATACAAAAACTATATATTAATGATCCTTAGGTTATGGGTAAGTGTTTCCTTCGAAAATTTTCGGAATTCGAACACGTGGGCCCGGGGGGTGTATTTTGAGATATTGCAAAGTAGGCTAAATTGGTTAACTAAATAGGGAAATTCCATATTTTTGAGCATAAATTGATGTATTTATGTAACATTTGGTTAGTTTCGAGTCCTTGGGTGACGAGTTTGGAGTTTCGGGCGCGTTCTTGACCCGGAGAGTAGGTTTGACACAAGGTGTGTCTCCTTTCTAACCTTGTAATAGGGAATTGTCCCCATAGGTGATTATAAATAATTGCATGTTCTTATTTAAGGGGGCGCACGCACGAAGTGACGAGAGTCCGTGCGTAGCTACTACTATGTTATGTTGGGTAGTTCTAGGACTCACGAGCATGCTTATATGTGCCTTACATGTATTCCTGAACGCATTTTGAGTTGCTATTATCCTTGAATTGGCATAAGAATATTAGGAAGTTGTGTTCCATACTATTTTGCTTAAGTTCTTGCTTTAAAGTATAATCTTTGTTAACTCCTTAATATTGATAATTTTATGTATGTATGCGGCACCCGCGTCACATGTATGATTAGTGAGCGGAATAGCCCTACTATTATGTCAACCGTGTCGCATGTTCGATTCGCGAGTGGAGTAATAGATGCATCTATGTTTCGAGCCGTTCGACCCTCGGCAGTGCACATTTATTTTCGCGACGCTTCGGCCGTACGCTTTCGGCCTATTATGTGCTCTATGATTTACTGAGAATTTGTTGTAATTGTATAAAATGTTTCATGTGAAAAAGGGAATTTAGTACATTATATGCTAGTGAAATTTGACATGCAAAGGTAATTACAACTATACTTGATATTTTATGTCTTTGTGATTTCTACGACTGTTATGCCTGCCTAGTTCCTATTAAATTATGTTATTTAAAAATGTTGACCCTAGTAAGTATCACGTCTACCCCTCGTCACTACTTCTTCGGGGTTAGGCGGGATACTCACTGGGTACATATTTGTTTATGTACTCATGTTACGCTTCTGTAATTAATTGTACAGGCTCTGAGGCAGGTGCATCTGGGTATTCATCTGGCGCTCGTCCCTGACGTATAGTGGGCGTGGACTTCTCGGTGAGCTGCTTTCCTTGACGCTTATCTCAGGCAGCACCCTAGAGTTCCTCTTTTCTTTTATCATGTCTGTATTATTTCTTCAGACAGTAGGCAAACTGGTACTTTCTTTTGGATACTAGTTCTATTAGATGCCCGTAGACCTGTGACGCCAGTTCCTGGCATGCTCACATAGTGGGTATTCTATTCTTTTGGGTTGTAATGATGGTGGTGATTACTATATTTATTGCTCACTTTGGTCATTTAAATCACTAATTTACTTCAAAATTTATGCTTTTGAAAGAAAAACCTCTTAAGTATGGTGAATTACTTTATCAATTAAAAAGGGATCACTAGTAAATTAAAGTTGGCTTGCCTGACATCGAAGTTGAGCGCCATCGCGACCTAAATTGGGATTTGGGTCGTGACATAGGTAAGGTGTACTTATCAGGAACTGCACTTTTGTTCTACTGTTTGACATGTACTTTTTTTTTAAAAATTACTAGAGTTTTTTACCAGTGCTAAGGATAGTAAACAACCTCCTTATTATGAAAATGTTCTCAAATAAGTTCTAACTTATAATAGTGCTATCTAGAATTTTGTTAGAAAAATAAGAGGTATGAATGTCAAAAGCATATAGATTTTTCCTTTTGCATGTGATGTTAGAGACAGAAAAATAGTGAAGTTCACCAAAATTTTTCATAGTGTTTATGCTATCTTTGGCAGGTAAAATGGGATGAGTACTTTGTGCAGATTTTTATTTTCTTTTTTATGCCTGTTGGAGCTTCTTCAAAGGCTTTTGATTATACTTCGGTTATTATTCAAGCTGGTGTTGGTGGCTATGGTGCTGCTCTTTGCGCTATCAAGAAAGTAAATCACCTTGCTGTAATACTATGATGGACTGAGTTATATAGGTGTTGGTCTTCACTTTTGCTCTTAGTTGCAGAAGAAGACTTGTGAGAGCACATCTGTTTTATTTTGTTAAGATATATAATTTATGTTTAGCTGAATATTATCCCAGTATAATGCAAGCACGGGCCAATCCCATCTAGTATTATCAGAGAAGTACAGAGCGAGGAAGAACTGTAAAGCCCCGTGATTTTTTATAATTAATTATGAGCACGTAATTTTTGCCCTACAGAAAACATTCCTATAAAATCTATCCAAAAATAAATTTTTCTAATTGTTTTTGAATTTATAGAATTTTAGGATTTTATATTAATTTTTTTGTTCAGAATTAGATGCATTTTCATGCATATTTAATGGCTTGAAATTATGGAAAAATCATAAAAATTGTCACATTTTTATTTCATGTCATCTTAGGTTTAATTTGCATTTTTAAGAATTGATTACTCTTTAATTGTTAGAATTAATACATAAAAATCAAACAAAATATTTTTTTTATTTTACATCAATTTTTTAATAGATAAATAAAATTAACTTTGCTAATTTAAGTTAGGTCTTAATTTGGGATTTAATTAGTTGGAATTTAAAAATCAAAGAAAAGAAAAAACAACAAAGAGAAAAAGAAAATGCTGCTTTGGACTGGTCCAGCTTCAAAGGCCCCAAATCAATTCGCCTAGTCCAAGCCCAAACTCCCCAATCCAGTCCGGTCCCAACCTATAATCAAAATGACGTCGTTTCGAAGGCGGTAAATCTGGGCCCTTCATTTTGTTTGATCTAATGGTCCGGAACTCCCCATCCTATCCCTTAAAACTGTCCGAAAATAATCTCAAAACCCTAAAGATTAACTTCATTTCCCCCTCAATTTCCATTAGAACTCCGTGGATTTCAAATCTAAAAATGACCTGAAATTAGTGTTAATCATTTGTTCTCAACAAGAACATTCGATTAACACTAGTTTCGGCTCATCTCGAAGAATGCCGGAATCCGTTCAAGTTGGCCATTTTTGTTTTCCTACACTAGGTGCTCGATAAGTACATTTGTTTCTTCCTTTTCTTCTTTCCTTCTTCTATTTTTCTTTCTTCCTCTTAGGTTCAGAACGCACTTAACCAAATTGTTAATTGAGGTCATTTGTTAATTATGGTCTGATCAGTGTTGAGTTTAAAAGTCAGTATTAGTTTAACTTTAATTATCCTTAATTAAATTGGCTAAACTGGTGTTTAAAATGATAATAATCTGTTGATTGTTAGGACCTTCCTCTGCACGATTAGTAGTTCAATTGTGTGTTAATTAGTCTTAATTATTAATTTTGCTTATTTGTTTATTGGGACGGATCTGTATGATTTTTGCTATAAGCTCATTTGTCATTAATAAGAGTTAAAGGGGTCAAAGAAATTTGGGAAAGCCAGGGAATCTTAGGTGTTTGGTCAAGTAGTTTCTAGAAGGGACTATAATGCAAAAAACAAGGGAATTTAGATCAGATTTGGGGTTAAAAGGAGTAAAAATACAGAAGCTAAAATGGCTAAAAATATGGAGGGATAACTGGCCAATTCAGTTTTTAAAAAAAATGGCCAATTCAGTTTTAAAAGATGTTTTTTTCCTGAAATTCAGGGGTGACTTTCTGAAAATTATTCCCTTCTCATTTTGTGCACATGACAGATTTTGCACACTCTATATAAGATCTATTATCCTTTCACTACCACACACGTTAATTCATGCATATTTTTAGAGATATGTTTGAACTCTTCTTTACTCTCAACCCTGGGATTCCAGCTTTCTAATTATAGAAAAAACATCAGAAAACTTAAAAAAAAATTCCAGTTACCTTCCTTACTTGATATTGGGTCTCCTGTTCCGATTTCTAAAGTCTAATACAGCTTTAATCCATGTTATTTGCTGCTGTTATCATCAAGCTTCGGGGGAATCTTTGTTTAGCTGTCTCCCAAATTCAGAGATTTGTTTTCTGCTTCTTTTGCTTTGTTGCTGCTGAGGTATTATTCTTGATCAAATAATGTAAATTTTAGTTTGTTTGAATTATGAAGCTGTTTGTTGCCCAGTCAAGTCTCAATGTTGTGACTGTGTTTGGTATTATCAAATTGTGTGTTGTTTGATTATTGTTGGAATTTAGCCTTGAGCTATGAGTTATGAGTAAAAAAATTCATCAGTATTGACTGTTGGTTTTGCATGCTAGCTGGAAAGTCTCGGTGATGACTGCACACATAGCTCTAATTCAGGTTTCAATTGCTAACTGATTTGGCTAAACCAGTAGATATTAAAGCAAAAGAAGGAAACACCAGAAGTGTTTGGGTACTCCAGTGCAATGGCGTGTTGATTCCATACCAAAAGCTCTTATCTAGTCCAATTGTCATTGTTACTCTATTTTTCGGATTCATGGTGTCATTCATGAATTTTAGTTAGAGTAATTGAAACTATGATTCGGAACTTGTAATTCTTTAATGCTACAAATTGGCACTCTATTTTTTTACTGTTCGTATAATTGCGTATTCATTTTTAAACAAAAGGGTACCCATTTGTTATCCTGTATTTGGCCTGGTGTGTGTCAATTTTGTTGAAGTATGTTTGGCTGGTTGAAGAAAACCAATCTCCAGCTAGCTATTGGGGTTTTCCCATTTACTTGGACTCAATTTTGAGTCCATTTTCATGTGCTGGTGCTTTTAAGAGGGGTTTAGCACATCCGGGCCTCACCCCAAAATCCATATGAAATTTGTTTGGCTCATTAGAGGTCCTGTGCAAATGTCTAAATACATTTGAGCCCATAATGCCATTTTAGTTATTAGCCGCTAATGTCCCAATTTTCTGGCCCTTAGGTAATAAATGCAGAATAGTAGTTTTTTCGACTTTGTATAATCTCTGTGCCCCCGGGGACTAACTTTGTATTTTCTCATCCCAAGATGAAACATACGTCAATTTCTCCATTCTTTATCCATAAATAAAGTTCATGATTTTGGACCCTCATGATCCCATACTTAGGAAAAAAACAAACAAATACCGCAGTTTGCTTTAGGTGCGATAAATAAATAAATCATCGCGACTATGGTACGGTTCCTGTAGCATAGTCATGATACGTAAATCCCAATACATAAAACTAGGTTGGTTCTAATACCACATAAAATAAGTTGGAACATCCAAGTTGCACTAACTAGGCTTTATTCCGTGGCTACAATAATTATGTCATGTCAATGTGGTGGACTAAATTCGTCCGAAAATGAAAATTCCCTTGTTTAGATTCTAGAGGCATAAAAGTATTTACTGTTTGCAGTTTTAAAGCTTGCAAAATACATGAACAATGGAGACGTGGCTGTAGCTCCTGCACCAGCTCCACATTCAAGCCAATTGGATTGTGGAGGGTTATGCAAATACAGATGCAGTTTACACTCGAGGCCAAAAGTGTGTATAAGGGCACGTGGAACATGTTGTTTAAGGTGCAAATGTGTGCCCCCAGGTACCTTTGGCAACAGAGAGATGTGTGGCAAATGTTACACCGAAATGACCACTCACGGAAACAAGACCAAGTGCCCTTAATATAATCTATTATTTTATTATCTTACAAGTGTGTTTTGTGTGGACCTTTATTATTTAATTTCATCCTATTATATGAGATAGTAGTGACAAATCATGTCTGGCTTGATTGATAAATCTGGCTGCAAAGTCATGTGGGTTGTAGCTTGAAAAGTACTGTAATATGTGTCATGTACTATGTTGTATACGGTAAATTCGGAAGGTCGATTTTAAGGCTTCTACAACGTTTCGAGCCTCGGCCTCGATTATATCGGAGCAGAATCCGAAGTTCAACCCCGAGGTGCATTCCTCGAGGAAGTATTCCGAGGGGTCGATATATATACCTCGAGGCAGGGCAAAAATCGAAGACCATCATGAAAAAGCGGGAAGTTCCAAGAGGCACGTGGTTAAAGCTGACCAAGTCTGCAAGAATAGTACAAGTCCGTACCGTGACATTAAATAGATGTACCAGCTACATTTCTCTGTAATAAATACACATGTACTATGTTGGGATTCCCCCTCCTATATAAAGAGATCCTTGTCATTTTGCAACACACATGAAATTTAATACAAGAATAAGAACATTCTCTACTCTCTAGTTCAAACATTCTCTACAATTGTTTCATTGATTTATTGTCATTCATTTATTGTGTTCATTAATTGTTCTTCGTTTGTTACTCGGTATTAATCATAAAGAGACCATCTTCGAGGCCTTCAATATTGTTGTATCATTCTCGACAGCCCCCTGCCTAGCTCTTGAGCTCGACCTCGAGGCTCCTTCCGACCAAGCTCGAAACCCCATCTCTCCACTGCTCGGTTTGCACAATCTCGCTATCCTTCGCTCTTATCTCGTTTTCTCACTTCTCACTTAGCATCTACTGCCTAAACAACTGGTATTAAAATAGATTACGTATTTTTAGAACCACAAAATCAAATATAATTGTAATTACCATTTTCAAGGTAAACAGTTTGGCGTCCACCGTGGGGCTAAAAATAATAGTGATTGTTTTAGTGCTGGTTTTCTAAAAACACAAGTTATTCTTTACACTTTTTCTTGTCCAAGAATCTTCAATTTCAGGCCAGAAGATGTCTAAATCAGTGAACGCACATGAAAACAACGGTCCTGAGGATTACAGAGAGAACGACGCAACTACTTCAGGTGCCGGTGTACCACCGCAAAACCCTGAAGGGGCACCCATGCAAATCCCCGTCGATGAAGGCTCACGCAACGCTCTGCATATCAATATAAGATCCCATACATATGGGAGTGTATGCGGAGAAGACCGACACGAAGCACTGAGAACTCCCGCTCGAAAAGAAGCGGCCCGATTGATCAACAGAAGGCATCTTCAAGAATTTCTCGACGATCGAACCAAGAAACATTTCCGAGAAAGAGAATCGAACAGGAAGAATGGACCAGAAGAACCCCGGCACGCCATTCACGTAATTATCGGAGAAATCGATATCCCGCAAGAACCCGTGCTCAAACGGGCCAAAATACCCATCACCACGAAAGAACGAACTCAAAGTTATATGCTTAAAGGAGCTGTTGCATTCAGAGAAGAAGATATCGAAGCCTTGTCCCAACCACATAATGATGCATTGGTAATTTCTTTTCTCTTAAATAACATTCGAATTAAGTGTGTGCTCGTGGATCTAGGTAGCTCGGCCAATATAATCAGATTCGGGGTAGTGGAGCATCTCAAGCTACTCGACCAAATCGTACCCGATTCTCGAGCCCTCAGTGGGTTTAACATGACGAGAGAAATGACGAAGGGAGAAATCACCCTCCCAGTCAATGTGTTTGGTACGGTTCAGGATACCAAGTTTCATGTCATCGTAGTTAACACGAGATACAACGCCCTGCTCGGAAGGCCATGGATACACAGCATCAGGGCGTTACCATCGACTCTCCACCAGATGTTGAAATTCCCAACTAAAGATGGCGTAAAAACGGTGTATGGTGAGCAACACGCGGCAAAGGAAATGTTCGCAGTGCATGGCATGGCACCGACGCCCATATACTCCACCTCGGAGGGGTCAGAAGATAAACAGGTTCCCGAGGATGATGAAGAAGACTTCCTCACCCCTCGAACCTTCGTTTCCCCCAAAGAGTCGAAAGAAACCAAATCAACGGTCGAGGATCTGGAGCAAGCTGTTTTGATGGAACATCTTCCAGATCGAAAGGTATACCTGGGAACGTGATTAACCCCCGAACTCAAGAAGAAACTCATTCAATTTCTTATTAACAATGTTGATTGCCTCGCTTGGTCCCACTTAGACATGACAGGAATCCCGCCGGAAATAGCCACCCATTGGCTAAGCGTCGACCCCAGGTTCAAACCGGTGAAGCAAAAAAGGAGGCCTCAGTCCGAGGTAAAGCATGCGTTCGTCAAAGACGAGGTAGCAAAACTCCTCAAAATAGGGTCCATCAGGAAGTAAAATATCCCGAATGGCTAGCCAATGTAGTAGTGGTTCCCAAAAAGGGGAACAAGTTAAGAATGTGCGTAGATTATAAGGACTTAAATAAAGCATGCCCTAAAGATTCATTCCCGTTGCCCAATATCGATCACTTGATCAATGCCACGGCTGGCCACGAGATCCTCACCTTTCTCGATGCCTACTCCGGGTATAATCAAATTCAAATGAACCCCGAGGATAGGGAAAAAACTTTGTTCATCACTAAGTATGGCACATACTACTGCAATGTAATGCCCTTCGGGCTAAAAAATGCAGGGGCTACATACCAGCGCCTAGTTAATAAGATGTTCGAACATCAAATAGGCAAATCCATGGAAGTTTACATTGATGGCATGCTAGTTAAGTACCTGCGCGCAGAGGAATATTTGACTCATTTGCAGGAAACTTTCGACATCCTTAGAAGCTACAACATGAAGCTCAAACCCGAGAAATGCGCCTTCGGCGTAGGTTCGGGCAAATTTTTAGGCTTTATGGTATCAAACAGGGGGATTAAGATCAACCCCGACAAAATCAAGGCCATCGAAGAAATCACGATGGTAAACAACGTGAAGGCCGTATACGGTTGACCGGGCGAATAGCAGCGTTAGGCTGATTCATAGCAAGATCATCAGATCGGAGCCATCACTTTTTCTCCCTACTCAAAAAGAAAAATAACTTTGAGTGGACCCCGGAGTGCCAGCATGCCTTGGAGGAGTTAAAGCGGTATCTCTCAAGCCCGCCTTTGCTCCACACCACGAAGGAAAACGAACGCTATATTTGTAATTAGCAGTGTCCGAGGTAGCGGTAAGTGGCGTGTTGGTTCGAGATGAGAAAGGTACACAATTCCCTGTCTACTATGTGAGTCGAATCTGGGAGATGCTGAAACCAGGTATCCACACTTGGAAAAATTAGCTCTTGCATTAATAAGTGCATCTAAAAAATTGAAGCCTTATTTTCAATGTCACCGTATATGTGTTTTAACGACATATACCCTTCAAAATATATTGCATAAACCCGAATTGTCAGGCCGACTGGCAAAATGGGCCATCGAACTAGGGGGATATAAATCGAGTATCAGCCCCGAACGACTATCAAGTCCCAAATTTTAGCGGACTTCGTGGCTGACTTTACACCCGCCCTTGTGCCCGAGGTAGAAAAAGAACTTTTACTAAAAGCGTGCACATCATCAGGGGTATGGACCTTATTCACCGACGGTGCCTCAAACGTGAAAGGATCCAGGCTCGGCATAGTTCTGAAGCCACCTACGGATGGCATGATTAGACAATCTATAAAAACTGCAAAACTGACTAACAACGAAGTCGAGTATGAGGCTATGATTGTAGGTCTCGAATTGGCCAAAGGCCTAGGGGTGGAAGTCATCGAAGCAAAGTGTGATTCCCTTCTGTTAGTAAATCAGGAAAATGGGAGTTTCGAGGTACGAGAGGATAGGATGCAGCGATACCTAGATAAACTTCAGGTCACTTTGCATAGCTTCAAAGAATGGACTCTGGTCCACATTCCTCGAGAGCAAAATAGCGAGGCCGATGCACTCGCAAACCTGGGATCATTCACCGAGGAGAATGACATACTTCACGGGGTTGTTGTTCATCTATCCAAATCAGTGATTAAAGAAGGCCATGCCGAAATCAACTCCACTAGCCTGACATGGGATTGGAGAAATAAGTATATCGATTATTTGGGAAGTGGTAAGCTACCCACGGACCCGAAAGAATCAAGGGCCCTTCGGGCCAGAGCAGCTCAACTTTCACTCGACGAGAATGGAACTCTGTAGAGGAGAACCTTTGATGGGACCCTAGCAGTATGCTTGGGGCCGGGAGACACCGATTATGTACTCTGAGAAATCCACGAGGGCACCTGCGGAAATCACTCCGGTGCCGACTCCTTAATTCGAAAGGTGATTAGAGCGGGTTACTATTGGGACAGCATGGAAAGGGACACCAAAGAATTCGTTCAAAAATGCGACAAGTGTCAACGATTTGCACCAATGATCCACCAAACCAGTGAACAACTACATTCAGTCTTGTCCCCATAGCCGTTCATGAAGTGGGGAATTGACATCGTCGCCCCCCTACCAACGGTGCCAGGTAAAGCTAGATTTATTCTATTTATGACTGACTAATTCTCAAAATGGGTGGAGGCGCATGCCTATGAGAAGATAAGAGAAAAATAAGTCATAGACTTCATCTGGGATCACATCATGTGCCGATTCGGGATTCCGTCTGAGATAACGTGTGATAACGGAAAGCAGCTCGTCGGAGGCAAAGTAACACAGTTTTTTGAAGATCACAATATCAAAAGGATCCTATCAACACCCAACCACCCATGTGCAAATGGTCATACCGAGTCCACAAACAAGACCATCATTCAAAACTTGAAAAAAAAGTTAGAAAATGCAAAAGGAAAATGGAGAGAAATGTTGCTCGAGGTGCTATAGGCATATCGAACGACCTCTAAATCGAGCACAGGGGAGACGTTGTTCTCTTTGGCATACAGGTCCGAGACTTTGATACTGGTCGAGGTCGGAAGGCCAAGTGCCATATTCTGACATGCCACCGAAGACTCAAACAACGAGGCTATGACTACAGCCCTCGAACTATTAGATGAAAAACGAGATGCCGCACTGGTTCGGATGGCCGCCCAAAAACAAAGGATCGAAAGATACTATAACAGGAGAAAAACCTCTGACATATTAGAGTTAGGGACATAGTCCTAAGGAAAGTCACCCTAAGCACTCGAAACCCAAATGAAGGGAGTCTGGGCCCGAGCTGGGAAGGACCGTACCGCATCCTCGGAGTAATCGGCAAAGGGTCCTACAAACTCGGTACTATGGAAGGCGAGCAACTTCCAAACAACTGGAACATATCAATGCTCAGGCGCTATTATTGCTAGGTATAACTTTCTCCCTTTTCATTTTGTTCTGCACAATAATTTCTTTTTTACAAGTGTCCGATGGAAGACACCACAACACCCTTCAACTTGAAGACCTTGGGTTTGAAAAACATGTGTTGCGCTCTTTTTCCCTCGCGTCGAATTTTATCCCAAATGGGTTTTACCGACGAGGTTTTTAACGAGGCAAAACCTACATAGGAGAACTCAACAAGTATTCGAGGCTTCTCTTCAATCTACCTTAAATACTGAGGGGCATCTCCCCCGGGAAATCACCCCCTCGAGGAAACTGAAATATGCCAAAAAAGGGTCTCGACAGGTTAATGATGTATCGGACCAAACGGTCGAATGAATCATGTCCACGTAGAATAATCAAATCCTCGACGGCGAAAACATGTATACTTGTACCAAGTAATCGAAGGAGAGTCTTTTATCATCAAAACACTTCACCCTTCAAAGAAGTTTGCTATTTTTACAAGAAACGATCCCAGGGCCAGAAACTTCCCGAATACTCGGGGACTGAAATGTCCCCAGGGCCAGAAACTTCCCGAACATTCAGGGAATGACACCAAAACCTCGAAGCCATAAGACCTCAGGGCCGGCAACTTCGAGCTTGTAAGCTCTCCATGAGGCAATATCGCACCTGTAAGACCGGCGAGGCATGCTCAAACCTGTAAGACCCCAACGGGGCATATTCGAATTCATAAGTCCTCCATGAGGCACCAATGTAAGCCCTCCATGGGGAAACATCAACAATCTAAGACCTCCATTAGGCAACATCAGAAAGTTCACTATCTCCATAAGGAATGACTCCAAAGCCAAAAACTTTAGATGTCCTGAGGACTGTCATCGACAGTCGCCCCATCGATCCATCGAAACTCGAAGCCATAAGACCTCAGGGCCAGCAACCTCGAGCTCACCCCATCGAGCCATAGAAACTCAAAGCCACAGGACCTCAGGGACGGCAATCTCGAGCTCCCTCCATCGAGCCATCGAAACTCGAAGCCATAAGGCCTCAGGGTCGGCAACCTCGAGCTCACCCCATTGAGCCATTGAAACTCGAAGCCATAAGACCTCAGGGCCGACAACTTCGAGCTCATAAGCCCTCCAAGAGGTACCGATGTAAGCCCTCCACGAGGAAGCATTAAAGCTGTAAGACCTCAAGCAAGGCATGAATCGTAAGACCTCCACGAGGAAATATTAAATTTGTAAGATCTCAAGCAAGGCATGAACAAATTTGTAAGACCTTAAAAAAGCATAATCCCGATATCAAAGTCAAGGCTATATATTTGAACTTGTAAGACCCCTAAAAAGGCATACCCTCAATATAGACGCTGAGGTTATCTCACTCGGGCACTAAAAGACTACGTCCAAATACAATGACCACTGTCATAAGGCTCCGGCCAAACTAACGTGACTCGGAGACGTCTGACCGTCGCCATAAAATCACAGGCCTCCAATTACTTCGAAAAGAACTGTTTAAAGGTCGTACCGATCCAACGCGTAAGAGCCCGAGTCGCCAGCCACATTAAAGGTCGTATCGACCCACGCATAAGAGCCTAAGTTGACAGCTACATTAAAGGTCATATCGACCCAATGCGTAAGAGAATAAGAGCCATCTTAAAGAGCCTCAGGGCCGATTTAAATAACCTAAGGGTCGATGAACTCGAGTCGAAACCCTACTCGAAGACTGATCCCTAAACGGTTAACTAAAAAGGTGCCTAAAGGCCAATACGTAAGAGCCTAAGCGCCAGCCATATCAAAGTTTGTACCGACCCAGTGCGTTAGAGCCTAAGCGCAAGCCTAAAGAGCCTCAGGACCTATTTAAATAACCTAAGGGTCGATGAGATCGAGTCTGTAACGACCCGATCAGTTGTTTTGTGTTATCCGACCTCGTTCCCCTAAATAAAACTTCCCATAGTGGCTTATTGTGATTTATGACTTGTGGGGACGGGTGGTTCGGGATTCAAAAGCGTTTAGAGTGATATAGGAACACTTGGTTCTTTAAGGTTGGCCTTTAAGGCCAAGTTTGACTTCGGTCAACATTTTGAGTAAACGACCTCCGACTCGAGTTTTGACGGTTCTGGTAGCTTCGTATGATGATTTCAAACTTAGGCTTATGTTCGAAATGGGTTTTGGATGACCCGAGAGCGTTTCGGTGCCCAATAGCGAAAAAAAGAGTTTCCTTAAGTTCATATTATGGTTCGAGATGTGTTTTTGGTGTTATCGAGGTCCAAACAGAATCCCGAGAATGGGAATGGATCCGTTATTTCATTTATGACTTGCTTACAAAATTTGGTGTTATTCCGAGTAGCATAGGTCGATTCGGCGCATTGTTAGCAAATTCAAGAACTTAAAGTTCCTAAGTTTGATTCTAGGGGTTTTGAGGTGTGATTTTGAGTTTTAGCGTTGTTTTGGGTGTTCTGAAGGCTCGAGCGAGTCAGTATTATGATTTGGGACTTGTTGGTATATTTGGATGGGGGCTGGGGTGGGCCCAGGTGCCTCTCGGGCACCAAACGAGGTCAAAAACCAGCTGAAGCAGTTGCTGGTGCACCTGATCTGGTGTGACCACAGGTGCGGTTGCCCAGTCGCAGGTACGAGACCGCTCCTGCGGTCCTTGCCTCGCAGGTGCGGCTTCAGGTGAGGCTGCCCATTTCTCACAGGTACGAATAATATCCACAGAAGCGGAGCCGCATGTGCGAGCCCAGGACCCTAGCCCATCTTTCGCAGGTGCGAGACTTTTCTAGCAGGCACGAGACCGCAGGCACGGTCCTTGAGCCACAAGTGCGGTACCCCTGTAGGCAGTGAGTCCTTTAAAACGGGACATAATTCATTTTCACCCCATTTCTTCCCCTATAGTCGACCTTGAGAGCTTGGAAAAGAGCCAAACGACCTAGCTACTAAAAGGTAAGTGATTTCTACTCTAATGTTAGTTTTATACATGAAATCCTAGGTAGATAACCTCCTAATTAGTGAAAATCAAGGTTAGAGTAAAAACCTAGGGCTTTATGAAATTTGGGGAATTACCCACTAACTAGCCATGAAATCATACAAAAGCCATATATTAATGATCCTTAGGGTATGGTTAAGTGTTTCCGGAATTCGAGCATGTGGGCCCGGGGTGTATTTTTGGGATTTTTCAAAGTAGGTTGAAATAACTACTTAATTAGGTAAATTTCATACTTTTGGGCATAGATTAACTCATGTATACAATATTTGACTAGTTTCGAGTCCTTGAGAGACGAGTTTGGAGGTTCGGGCGCGTTCTTGACCCGGAAAGTAGGTTCTACACGAGGTGAGTCTCCTTTCTAACCTTGTAAGAGGGAATTGTCCCCATAGGTGATTATAAATAATTGCATGTCCTTATTTGCGGGGGCTACGCATGCACAAGTGACGAGAGTCCGTGCGTAGCTACTATCATGTTATGTTGGGTAGTTCTAGGACTCACAAGCATGATTTTATGTGCCTTACCTGTGTCCCTAAATGTATTTTGAGTTGCATAGTATACTTGAATTGGTATGAGAGTATTAGGAACTAATGTTAAAAAATTATATTGCTTAAGTCCTTGATTTTACGCATAATCTCTGTTAAATCCCTAAATATTGATAGTTTTGTGTATGTATACGGCACTCGCGTCGCATATATGATTCGTGAGCGGGATAGCCCCACTATTATGTCAATCGCGTCGCATGTTCGATTCTCGAGCGGGGTAATAGATGCATCTATGGTTCGAGTAGTTCGACCCTCGGTAGTGCACATTTATTTTCGTGACACTTCGGTCGTACGCTTTCGGCATACTATGTGCTATATAATTTACTGGGAGTTTTGTTGTAATTGTATAAACTATTTCATGTGAAAAAGGGAATTTAGTACATTATATGCTAGTGAAATTTGACATGAAAAGGTAATTACAAATATACTTGATATTTTATGTCTTTTTGATTACTACGACTGTTATGCCTGCCTAGCCCTTATTAAATTATGTTATTCAAAATTTTGACCCTAGTAAGTATCACGTCTATCTCTCGTCACTACTTCTTCGATATTAGGTGGGATACTCACTGGGCACATATGTGTTTATGTACGCATGCTACGCTTCTGTACTTATTAATTGTACATGCTCTGAGGCAGGTGCATCTGGGTATTCATCCGAAGCTCGTCGCTGACGTATATTTGGCGTGGACTTCTCGGTGAGCTGCTTTCCTTGACGCTTTCTATGGCAGAACCTTGGAGTTCTCCTTTCTTTTTCTAGGTCTGTTTATATTTCATCAGACAGTAGGGCAGACTTGTATTTTCTTTTGGATACTCATTTCTATTAGATGCCCGTAGACTTGTGACGCCAGTTCCTGACATGCCACGTAGTGGATATTCTATTCTTTTGGGTTGTAATTATTGGTGGTGATTACTATATTTATTACTCACTTTTAGTTGTCTAATTCACTTGTTTACTTCAAAATTTAAAATCTAAAAGAGAAACCTCTCAAGTATGGGAAATTGTTTTATAAATTAAAAAGGGATAACTAGCAAATTAAGGTTGGCTTGCCTGACATCGGAGTTGGGCGCCATCGCGACCTAAATTGGGATTTGGGTCGCGACAACATGGTATCAGAGCTCTAGGTTCACGTACGTCTCACAAGTCACGGGCAAACCTAATAGAGTCTTGTGGATCAATACGGAGACGTCTGTATTTATCTTTGGGAGGCTATAGAGTGTTAGGAAACCTCTCTTTATTCATTTTATATCGTGCAGTCGATGGTTTACTAAATCTCATTCTTCTATTCTCTCACAGTTGGTGAGGACTCGCGCGGCTGATGTTCTAGACCCAGGAGATGCCGCTACCCCCGTCGTCCGAGGCATGGCAGAGGCCGGGGGAGGGCACTGGCCCGAGGTAGGGGACGAGGGCATCCCAGAGCTGTTCCAGTAGCACACCCAGCAGATCCGGCTGAGGATCCTATCACAGAGGAGCAGGGCGAGGTGGCCCCAGCAGATCCTGCCCCAGTAGACTTTATGACGGCGCCAGGCTTCCAGGAGGTCATGGGCCGTATGATGAGATTCATGGATACTATGACGCAGGATGGTTTATTTCCAGCGGATCCTGCCACATCTCAGGCGGGAGGGGGAGTCCAGGACCCTACTGCCCAGGCCGCAGGCCATGCAGCAACATTTTATCAGACCCCGGGTACACTACCCGTGGGTGGAGCCCAGCCTGTAGCAGCATCACCTGAGCTCAGACCAGCTGCGGACGGCGATCCGCAGAAGTTACTAGATAGATAGACCCGACTGCACCCTCCTATCTTCGGAGGTGAGAAGGGCGAGGATGCCCAGGACTTCATTGATAGGTGTAGGGACAGACTTCACAACATGAGGATACTGGAGTCCCATGGAGTGGACTTCACTACTTTTCAGCTTGAGGGCAGGGTCTGCAGATGGTGGCAGCCCTATATCCTTGGTAGACCGGCAGGTTACCCTTCCATCACTTTGGAGCAGTTCACTCAGTTGTTCCTGGATAGGTATATTCCACCCTCCGAGAGGGAAGATCTGCGGTATCAGTTTGAGCAGCTGGAGCAGGGACAGATGTCAGTTACAGACTACGAGGCTCGGTTTTTAGAGTTGTCCCGTCATGCCCTTATGATACTCCCTACTGATGTTGAGAGAGTGTGTAGATTTGTAGCTGGGCTGCACTCAGGATTAGGGCCAACATGGCCCGAGAGGTGGAGATGGGGACTCCCTATCAGCTTGTGGTCGAGATAGCTCGCCGGATTGAGGGTTATCGTGCGAGGGGTAGAGAGCAGAGTCAGCAAGTCAAGAGAGCTAGATTTTATGGAGATTTCAGAGGTGCCCCAGCCAGGGGTAGAGGTTAGTTTGGTAGAGGCCATCCTAGAAGGCCTCCATATTCAGCTCCTCCACCACCTCCCCGTGGTGCTCCAGCGAGGCCCTATTTTAGCGCCATGCCGGAGAGTTCCTACCGTCCACCAGCCATTCAGGGTTCCTCAGGCGGGTATTCCGGTCATCAGGGGTCTTCTAGTCCTTACTTCAGTGCCATGCCGGAGGGTTCTCACCGTCCCTCAGCTATCCAGGGTTCTTCTTCAGGGAAGCAGGCCATGCCACCGGCGAGATGTTATGAGTGTGGGGATTGAGGCCATATAAGGAGGACTTGTCCCAGGCTTCGGGGCTAGACCGTTCGGCAGAGTTGTTAGCCTACATTCTCAGCACCGGCGGTTTGTCCACCCAGAGGTGGAGGGCAGGCTGGTAGAGGTCATCCCAGAGGTGGAGGCCAGGCAGGAGGAGCTCTGCCGGCCCGTATTCATTCCAGCAGAGGTCAGTCATCCGGTGCTCCATCTAGGTTCTATGCTATTCCGGCCCGATCAGATGCAGTGGCCTCAGATGTCGTGATCACATGTATTATTTCAGTAAGTGGTAGAGAGGCATCAATGTTATTCTATCCAGGATCCACTTATTCATATGTGTCAAGCTTATTTGCTTGTTTCCTGGATGTTCCTCGCGAGTCCTTGGGTACTACTATTTATGTGCCCACTCCCGTGGGCGATTCTGTGGTAGTAGATCGGATTTATTGATCTTGTGTGATTTCATTTTGTGGGTTCGAGACCAGGGCAGATATCCTATTGCTCGACATAGTTGATTTCGAGATTATTCTAGGCACGGATTGGCTATCTCCCTATCATTCCGTGCTAGATTTCCATGCCAAGACAGTTACTTTGGCCATGCCCAAGTTGCCTAGGCTGGAGTGGAGGGTTTCCTCTGTTAGTGCAGCCAGTCGGGTTATTTCTTTCCTGAAGGCTCGACATATGGTCGAGAAGGGTTGTCTGGCGTATCTTGCTTATGTGCGGGACACCACCGCCGAGTCTCTGACGATTGATTCAGTGCTAGTGGTTCGAGAGTTTGCTGATGTATTTCCTTCAGACTTTCCAGGCATGCCTCCGGATCGTGATATTGATTTCTACATTGATTTAGCTACAGGCACCCAACCTATATCTATTCCCCCGTACTGTATGGCTCCGAAAGAGTTGAAGGAGTTGAAGGAGAAGCTTGAGGAGTTGTTGGCTAAGGGGTTCATCAGACCGAGTGTATCGTCGTGGGGTGCTCCAGTCCTATTCCTGAAGAAGAAGGATGGGTCCATGCGGATGTGTATTGATTACTACCAGTTGAACAAGGTCACCATTAAGAACAAGTATCCTTTGTCGCGTATCAATGATTTGTTTGACCAGTTGCAGGGTGCTCGGGTATTTTCTAAGATTGATTTGAGATCCGGATATCATCAGTTGAAGATTCGGGCCTCAGATGTTCTGAAGACTGCTTTTCGTACGAGATATGGCCATTATGAGTTCCTGGTGATGTCTTTTGGCTTGACTAATGCCCCAACAACATTTATGGACTTGATGAACATGGTGTTCAGGCCGTATATTGATTCCTTTGTCATTATCTTCATTGATGACATTTTGATTTACTCACGTAGCCTGGGGGATCACGAGCAACATTTGAGAGTTGTGCTCAAGACTTTGCGAGAACAGAAGCTATATGCTAAGTTCTACAAGTGTGAGTTCTGGTTGGATTCCGTGGCCTTCTTGGGAGATGTGGTATCCGGAGAGAGTATCAAGGTTGATCCAAAGAAGATTGAGGCAGTTCAGAGTTGGCCGCGTCCTACTTTAGCTACAGAGATCAGGAATTTTCTGGGCCTAGCAGGTTATTATCGTCGATTTGTGGAGGGATTTTCTTCCATTGCAGCCCTATTTACTATATTGACTCAGAAGAATGCCCCGTTCCGATGGTCCGACGAGTGCGAGGTGAGATTTCAGAAGCTCAAGACAGCATTGACCTCAGCACAAGTTCTAGTATTGCCTTCTGGTTCTGGGATGTATACAATGTATTGCGACGCTTAACACATTTCTTGGGGTGTGTGTTGATGAAGGAATGGAGAGTTATTGCTTATGCTTCGCGCCAGCTGAAGGTTCACGAGAAGAATTACCCTGGGCATGATTTGGAGTTGGCGGCGATTGTTCATGCCCTTAAAATTTGGAGGCATTACTTGTATGGGGTGTCCTGTGAGGTTTATACAGACCACCGCAGCTTGCAGCACCTATTCAAACAGAGGGATATTAATTTGAGGTAGCGCAGGTGGCTTAAGTTGCTGAAGGATTATGACATCACCATTCTTTATCATCCGGGCAAGGAAAATGTGGTAGCAGATGCTTTGATCAGGAAGGCGGAGAGTATGGGTAGCTTGGCTTATATTGCAGTAGAGGAGAGGCCTCTAGCCTTGGACATTCAGTCCTTGGCTAATCGCCTGGTGAGATTAGACCTTTCATAGCCTCGCCGAGTTCTAGCACATGTAGTTGCCTAGTCTTCGTTATTGGGAGAGATTAGGGCTCGGCAGTTCGATGATCCGTTCTTGGCAGAGCTATGGGAGATAGTGGTTCAGGGTGGTGCCAATGAGGTTACTATTGGAGAGGATGGTGTTCTGAGACTTCAGGGCCGTTTATGTGTTCCTAATGTCGATGGCCCGAGAGAGAGGATTTTGGAGGAGACACACAGTTCACGGTACTCTGTTCATCCTGGTGCTACAAAAATGTATCGTGATTTGAAGAAGCATTTCTGGTGGAGGCGGATGAAGAAGGAAATTGTGGAGTATGTGGGTAGGTGTCTTAATTTCCAGTTGGTTAAGTATGAGCACCAGAGTCCAGGAGGCCTACTTCAGCAGATGCCCATTCCCGAGTGGAAGTGGGAGCACATCACTATGGACTTCGTGGTTGGGTTACCTCGGACTTTGCGGAAGGTTAACGTGGTTTGGGGTCATTGTGGATAGGTTGACCAAATCGACGCATTTCATTCCAGTGGCTACTACATATACTTCTGAGAGGTTGGCACAGATCTACATTCGGGAGATAGTCCGGTTGCACGGTGTGCCGGTGTCCATTATATCATATCGAGGTCCTCAGTTCACCTCGCACTTCTGGAGAGCATTGCATAGTGAGATGGGTACCCAGATAGATCTCAGCACAGCATTTCACCCTCAGACTGATTGTCAGTCAGAGCGTATAGTTCAGATATTAGAGGACATGCTCAGGGCATGTGTGATTGACTTCGGAGGTCAGTGGGACCAGTTCTTGCCTTTGGCCGAGTTTGCTTACAATAATAGTTATCAGTCTAGCATCGAGATGGCTCCATTTGAGGCTTTGTATGGTTGGCGATGTCGTTCTCCTATCGTGTGGTTTAAGCCTGGCGAGGCTAAGTTATATGGCACCGACCTGGTGAAGGATGCTTCGGAGAAAGTGAAGTTGATTCAGGAGAGGCTCCACACAGCACAATCCAGACAGAAGAGTTACGCGGATCAGAGGGTGCGCGATGTATCATTTATGGAGGGACATAAGGTTCTGTTGAAGGTCTCGCCAATGAAGGGTATTATGAGGTTCGGAAAGAAGGGCAAGATGAGCCCGAGGTTTGTAGACCCGTTCGAGGACGAACGTTTGTTTAAGATCCGTTATGTCATTTATGACTTGCTTGCAAAATTTGGTGTCATTGCGAGTAGTATAGGTCGATTCGCCGCATTGTTAGCAAATTCAAGAACTTAAAGTTCCTAAGTTTGATTCTAGGGGTTTTTAGGTGTGATTTTGAGTTTTAGCATTTTTTTGGGTGTTCCAAAGGCTCGAGCGAGTTCGTATTATGATTTGGGACTTGTTGGTATATTTGGACGGGGGCTGGGGTGGGCGCAGGTACGGTTTCCCAGTCGCAGGTGCGAGACTGCTCCTGTGGTCCTTGCCTCGCAGGTGCAGCTTTAGGTGAGGCTGCCCGTTTCTCACAGGTGCGGATAATATCCGCAGGAGCGGAGCCGCATGTGCGAGCTCCTCTCCGCAGGTGCGAGCCTAGGCACCTTGCCCCTATTCCGCAAGTGCGAGACTTTTCTCGCAGGCGCGAGACTGCAGGTGCGGTCCTTGAGTCGCAGGTGCGGTACCCCTGTAGGCAGTGAGTCCTTTAAAACGAGAGAGAATTCATTTTCACCCCATTTATTCCCCCATAGTCGACCTTGAGAGCTTGGAAAAGAGCCAAACGACCTAGCTACTGAAAGGTAAGTGATTTCTACTCTAATATTAGTTTAATACATGAATCCTAGGTAGATTAACCTCCTAATTAGTGAAAATCAAGGGTTAGAGTAAAAACCTATGGCTTTATGAAATTTGGGGAATTACCCACTAACTAGCCATGAAATCATACAAAAGCCATATATTAATGATCCTTAGGTATGGTTAAGTGTTTCCGGAATCCGAGCATGTGGGCCCGGGGTGTATTTTTGGGACTTTTCAAAGTAGGTTGAAATAACTACTTAACTAGGTAAATTTCATACTTTTGAGCAAATATTAACTCATGGATACAATATTTGACTAGTTTCGAGTCCTTGAGAGATGAGTTTGGAGGTTCGTGCGCGTTCTTGACCCGGAAAGTAGGTTCTACACGAGGTGAATCTCCTTTCTAACCTTGTAAGAGGGAATTTTCCCCATAGGTGATTATAAATAATTGCATGTCCTTATTTGCGTGGGCTACGCATGCACGAATTAACGAGAGTCCATGCGTAGCTACTATCATGTTATGTTGGGTAGTTCTAGGACTCACAAGCATGCTTTTATGTGCATTACCTGTGTCCCTAAATGTATTTTGAGTTGCATAGTATCCTTGAATTGGTATGAGAGTATTAGGAAGTTATGTTCAAAAATTATATTGCTTAAGTCCTTTCTTTTACGCATAATCTCTGTTAAATCCCTAAATATTGATAATTTTGTGTATGTATACGGCACCCGCGTCGCATGTATGATTCGTGAGCGGGATAGCCCTATTAGTATGTCAACCGCGTCACATGTTCGATTCGCGAGCGGGGTAATAGATGCATCTATGGTTTGAGCCGTTCGACCCTCGGCAGTGCATATTTATTTTCGCGACGCTTCAGCCGTACGCTTTCGGCATACTAGGTGCTATATAATTTACTGGGAGTTTTGTTGGAATTGTATAAACTATTTCATGTGAAAAAGGGAATTTAGTACATTTTATGCTAGTGAAATTTGACATGCAAAGGTAATTACAATTATACTTGATATTTTATGTCTTTGTGATTACTACGACTGTTATGCTGCCCTTATTAAATTATGTTATTCAAAATTTTGACCCTAGTAAGTATCACGTCTACCTCTCGTCACTACTTCTTCGAGATTAGGAGGGATACTCACTGGGTACATATCTGTTTATGTACTCATGCTACGCTTCTGTACTTAATTGTACAGGATCTGAGGCAGGTGCATCTGGGTATTCATTCAGAGCTCGTCCATGACGTATATTTGGCATGGACTTCTCGGTGAGCTGCTTTACTTGACTCTTTAATCTGGAAGCACCTTGGAGTTCCTCCTTTCTTTTGCTATGTCTGTTTATATTTCATCAGACAATAGGGCAAACTTGTATTTTCTTTTAGATACTCATTTCTATTAGATGCCCGTAGACCTGTGACACCAGTTCCTGGCATGCCACGTAGTAGATATTCTATTCTTTTGGGTTGTAATTATCGGTGGTGATTACTATATTTATTACTCACTTTTAGTTGTCTAAGTCACTTTTTTACTTCAAAATTTAAAATCTAAAAGAAAAACCTCTCAAGTATGGGAAATTGTTTTATAAATTAAAAAGGGATCACTAGCAAATTAAGGTTGGCTTGCCTGACATTGGAGTTGGGCACCATCGCGACCTAAATTGGGATTTGGGTTGTGACAGAGTCGAAACCCGACTCGAACACTGATCCCTAAACGGTTAACTAAAAAAGCGACTAAGAGCCAATGCGTGAGAGCCTAAGCGCCAGCCATAACAAAGCTCGTACCGACCTAATGCGTAAGAGCCTACGGGCCAGCCTAAAAAGCCTCAGGGCCAATTTATAACCCCAAGGGTTTCCTTTCTAAGTCCCATTTATCGGACTAATCATCGACATGCATCAAAGCCTATTCCGAGAGACCAGAAAAGAAACAAGGAATAACGAAAGGCCTTTTATATATGATAAAGGTTCACAAAGCATATTTACAAAGCTCAAAGTCGGAGCCCTTGCACAGGGAAAAAGAATAAATGAAAACCTAATCTACTGCTGGGGTGTGCCTTCAACGGCTCCCTCGGAGGTTATGCTTTCAGTGGCTTGGCCCTCGGCCCCCTGGTCTTCAACAGTCCCTCAGATTCATTTTCTAGGGTCTTCACCCTCTTGATCTCAGCAGACAAATCGAGGCCCCCTGCATGAATATCCTCGAGAGCTTACCTCCGAGACTTTAATCGGGCATGCTCCAGGGTTCGGGAAAGTTTAAGCTCGGCCTCCTCAGCTGCTTTCCCGGCCTGGGCATTTTCAGCAGCAACATCGACTTTATACGAGGCTATGAGCGCATTGGCTTCATCCTTAATTGAAGATAGCGCGGCGACCGATTCAGCATAGAGGTCCTTATATTTGCTACTTTTAGCCCTTGCATCCCGAAGGAAATGCTAAATCGAGGTTAACTTCCCTTGGAGGGCGTCTTTCTCAGAGGTTATCTCGTTCACACACTGCTTAAATCCAAGGATCTCAGCATCCTTGGATCTGAATCCTACCCACATCAGGGCATCTTTCTCCTTAAGCTGCGAAGATCAGCCCGATAAGGATTAAGTACTGATATCGGGCAAGAACAAAAATAAAACATATGAAGGCTATGTTACCTGCTCATCAAGATCGCTCCATTTCCGAGATACCGTTTCTAAACGAGCTCGGAGGTCCAGCATTTCTTCCTCCTTTTGGGAAAGAAGAGCCTTGAGCTCGTCCACCTCCGATGAAAATCTCCTACACTCCCCCTCGTAATGGGTCAGCTCAGGCTAAAACTTGGTTGTGGTCCGATTGTAAAGCACTTTCGCCTGAAAGAAGGAGAGTCAAAGAAATGATAATCAAAGCTCGAAAGAATCGACGAAGAAATTACCTGTTTGCAAAGCCTTTCGGCTTCCTCGAAAATAAGCAAGGCATTAAGTTCGGGATTCTTCCCAGCCATAATGAAGAGCCCCTCAACTACGTCCTTCACTCCGAGAGGCGCCCCCACATCGAAAGATTCTATATTATGGGCATCACGTATCTCCCTCGGGGAAAATGTTAAAACTGGCGGAGAATCACCTACATCAATAACCCCGGCTAGATCGATCGGGGCCTTCGGCTCGTAGCTAGGCTCTCGTAAGTCATTTACCGACTGCCCTTCGGCCCAGGGAATATTTTGGATGATAATCAGATCAGGGACATCATCCGACCTACCCTCTAAAACCTCTTCGGCCCCAGGTAGGATGGCATCATCGACTTCTGGTCTAGAAACCCTCGGCTCAACAGTCATTGGATCAGCAAAGGTAGAAGCATTTACGCTTCCACTTCCCTCAGGCGATATCGGGAAATCTTTTTTCTCGTCTAAGGCCGCGGAGTCGGCCTTAAACTTTTGCACTATAGCCCTCTTTGGCTCCAAAGGCTCGATCGAAGATTCCCTCTTTCTTTTCTTCTCCTCATTTGGTTTCGGGATATCTGCTTCCCCAGGCGATGCTTCTCTCATCAAAGAGGCCTCCCTTAGGCCTGCATAAACACAGAACATAAGAAGTCAGAATATATTCAGGGGGTGTCTCTTTTAAAAGAACTCAGGTATTGCAAAAGGAAAGGCCCCACTATGATTTTTAGCTTCCCATCGGCCCCTGGCCAGGTCGCGCCATACACGCTCAGCATACAGGCAGGTAGAATCAAGCTGGCGAACCCAGCTCGGGAGATCCATAACCGCATCGGGATACCAAGCAACAGCTGCATCACCGAAGGGAATTAGTTCAAGGGAAAGTTGGCACGAAGAAAGTAAAGTATTAACTTACGATTCGTATTCCATTCCTCGGGGAACGACATCCTTTCGAATGGAATCAAATCTGAGCTCCTAACTCGAACAAAGCGGCTCATCCACCCTCTGTCCTTGCCTTCATCGGTGCAAGCAAAGAAAACCTTCGAGGTCCGACGTTGAAGTTTAATCAGACTACCCCGATAAAGTCGGGGACTGTACATTCTAATCAGGTAGTCAAGGGTGAAAGGCATCCCCTCGACCATATTTTCAAAATGCCTAATCATGCAAACAGTACGCCAAAACGATGGGTGAGTCTGACCGAGCGTCACTTGATATTGCTTACAGAAATTGAGAACGACGGGGTCTATCGACGGCGAAGATAGCCCTACCGGGACTAGGGTAAATGGATAGGTGTATACACTGAGGAAGACAATTTTATAGGTTGTTATGTCTTCCTCTTGAGAGGGAATCTCCACTTGCACCGCATCCCCCCAGTGGCAGTCGGTCTTCACCTTCTCAATGTTTGTTATTAGGCTAACATATCGGGATATGGGTTCACACCGGCCCGGCTTCGAGGAAGGTTTGTTGACCTTAGAATTGGAGGTCGTTTCGCAGGGTCCGGGGATCCACTCCTCTAGATTTGGGGGTGCAATTTCCTTGCCCGTAGAGGAACGTGAAGATGAGGAAGCTTTATCATCTCGTGGAATAGTTTTGGAGGCCTTTGTCATTCCTGCTGAAAGATTTCGAAGGAAATGAGAGGGAGCTGATCAAGAAAGGAATACAAGAAAGAAGTAATGAGAGCTCTTTGTTGAAAAGGTTAGAAGAAGTAATGAAAGGTGAAGGGCAGGAGAAGGAGTATTTATAGGGGCCAACCGCGCGCGTTAAGGAAAGCCAAAAGGCAGCCGATCGTCGTAATAAATTCGAATCTTTTCAAGAACTGTGCGAATATGGCTTTTAAAGAATCTCTCTTATCACGCCAGTCTCTTACGTGGCATGACTGACAGAATAATGAAGGCATTGAAAAGTTGGTGAATTCAAATTGTTTCTTGTCTTTTCATTCCAAGAAAGGTGGGGACTATCTGTATACGGTAAAATCGGGAAACGCCGATTTTAAGGCTTCTACAGCGTTCCCAGCCTCGGCCTCAATTGTATCGGAGCAGAATCTGAAGTTCAACCCCGAGGTGCATTCCTCGAGTAAGTATTCCGAGGGATCGATATACCTCGAGGCATGGCAAAAATCGAAGACCATCATGGAAAAACGGAAAGTTCCAAAAGGCACGTGGTTAAAGCTGACCAAGTCTGCAAGAATAGTACAAGTCCGTACCGTGACATTAAATAGTTGTACCGACTACATTTCTCTGTAATAAATACACATGTACTATATTGGGATTCCCCCTCCTATATAAAGGGACCCTTGTCATTTTGCAACACACATGAAATTCAATACAAGAACAAGAACATTCTCTGCTCTCTAACTCAAACATTCACTACAATTATTTCATTGATTTATTGCCTTTCATTTATTGTGTTCATTAATTGTTCTTCGTTTATTACTCGTTATTAATCATAAAGAGGCCATATTCTAGGCCTTCAATACTGTTGTATCATTCTCGACATCCCCCTGTCAAGCTCTTGAGCTCGACCTCGAGGCCCATTCCGACCAAGCTCGAGACCCCATCTCTCCACTGCTCGGTTTGCACAATCTCGTTATCCTTCGCTCTTATCTCGTTTTATCACTTCTCACTTCTCACTTAGCATCTACTGTCTAAACAATTGGTATTAAAATAGATCAAGTATTTTTAAAAATACAAAATTAAATATAATTGTAATTACCATTTTCAAAGTAAACATACGAAGCACCCAATTAAAAGTTCAGGTATATCTCGATATGTTGTTTTTAGTGTGTTTTTAATAGTAGAAATTCTTTATAGAGATTGCGCTCTACCATTTATCTTTGATAATAATGGAACAATAGGAGTCTAAAGGTCACCTGTTAAATTTGGGATGCAAAAAGTTTCTTTAGTTTAGGCCTGCAATTACAAAGTTACTTTGGGTATGACTAACAAGTTACAGCTATTATGCACCAACCGTCCATATCTTTGTAACAGAAGATTGAAAAGAACTAGTGAGACTTACCGGCTTATTTGGTTTTGGCTAAAAGCAGAATTACATTATTTAAATAAGAATCCTATAATGATTTATTTAAATGATTTACTTTAATAAAGTTGAGTTAATCACATCGAGTGAAATTAAATGGACTCCAAAAATCAGTTTGGGGCCAAGTTTTCCTCACTTGTTGAATGTTATAGCGTTTAGGCGCATTTTTCATATGCTTCCGGTGGGTGAAGTACACAAATACCTTCAAAGTGGATAATCTTGTATTTTTGTCCGAATTTCTGATAGGCAAAATCTTAAGTTTAATCAGTGTTGCCCTTTGTTCACCCATAAGCAATAATTTTAACTTTTGACCTTAAAATTCTATCACGAAACGAGTGGGGGTCAAAAGCTAAAAACCACCCAAAAAGTGTTATATTTATGAATATTTTTTGGCTTCCGGCATAGTAGTGCCAAACTTCTTCAGCCCATATGAAACCAGTTAAAGAAGTAAAAATAGCACGGGCTAGTCAGTTTTCGGACTGGTCATTCAAAAATAGCCAGCGTTTGTCAAGTCATTGAAAAATAACCACTATTTTGTTGCAACAGATACCGGTCCATCATAATATACTGGAGTTCGATGCACTTGTGTATGAACTTCTAGCATATTATGTTGGAACTCCAACACGCGGAAAGTTCCAGCATAATATACTAGAGATTCGAGCACTTGTGTATGAACTTCCAGTAATAATACTGGACTAGTATACTTTGCTGGAACTCCAGTATATTATGCTGGATATACTTATGCTAGAACTCCATTATATTATGCTGGAGTTCCAGTATACTTATGTTGGAGTTCCAGTATACTTATGCTGGAACTCCAGTATAATATACTAGAGTATTTTTCGGATTTTGAATAGTGTTTTCGTTCAGATTTATCTTTACATGAAAAGTGGCTAAATTTCGATTACTTTTGAAAGTGTGGCTATTTTTAAATGACCACTTGTAAATTTGGCTACTTTTGAATTTCTCCCTCTAAAGAATCGTAGAGGAGAGTAGAAAGTTGGGCTTCTACGGTAACAAATAATTGGGATATTTTTTTTCCTATACAATATTTGAAACTTATATTATTAAAATTATCCGTCCTAAATAAATTTCTTGCAGTTATATACTTAATGCCTTAAATTAGGAGATTCTTTGCTTGGAAAAGGGCGTAAGTGAAGGGAATGAAGTCCAAATTGTCCTTCCATCTAAATAAGACTCCTTCCAGTTGTGTGTTACCTATTTTAAGCCAAGTAATGCAACTTTTCCCTCTCTTTGCCATAATTACCTATTTTAAGAAAAGGATAATACATGGTACAACATCATACAAGTAAAAATAAATTTCATACAAATTTAATACAAAAAGTTGATATATTTACGACAACATATATACTAAAAAAATATTTCATACAATTAATTATATAGTATACAACTTATTTATAATTTATCTACAACTTTCATATATCATTCTTACAATTAAATATGTGGCGTGTTCTTTATAAGTTGTTGATATGTACCAAATAAAGCAAAGCCTTTCAAGTCCAACTACATTATACAATATGGACGCGGATGTAGTACAAGATAATTTTGCTAGCCAGTAAGAATTCTTTGAAAAACTTTCAGTCCATTTTCGGTTAGAGAAGCCGCTTGAACCACACGGGCAAAAGTTTCAAAAATTTACTACTAATAATTATCCAAACAGGTTTTTTTTGCAAATAGTTCTTCTCCAAACGATTTTCCAAAAAAAAACAATTTTTTAAAATGAAATTGATGAAATGATTTTTTTCCATTGAGATAAGAGTAATATGTGTCACGCCCTGAACCTGGGGCGAGACCGGCATCCGGTGCCTCACCTATCCTTGCGTACCAACTTGCGACTAAAGGACTGTGAACATATAATGTAATACTTTGGCCATGGGCCACATTGCAAGACAATTTGTGAATACTGACTAAACGTCAATATCAAGCTGGGCTGACAAGGCCGTCATAACTACTACAGCTAGCAAACCAACAAAATATACATACAAGACTTACAAGCCTTACATACTGCACTAACTGACAGGATATGTCTACAAGCCTCTACTGATGGATATACTGTGATCGGAATAGGGCTCCGACCTATCCATAACATATATATACATATATACACAAGATGTGCATAAAACCCTAGACCCGGCAACTCCGAAGGATGTGGAGCTTACTGATCAAGCTGAACTTGCGCAACACCTACCGGGGAGGTCTACCTGTCTATCTTTCTGAACCTACACGCATGAAATGCAGCGCCCCCAGAAAAGGGACGTCAGTACGAAATAATGTACTGAGTATGTAAGGCAATAGAATAACTGAAATCTGAAATTGAACTGATAATATAATAACTGAAATTAACTGGGAGTCAAAGATAATCTGAAGATATGCTCACCTGTTGATATTGACTCAACTCTCTCAATATAGTAAGTAAAATAGTTGTCCGGCCTTATAAGGCTCGGTATATATAAATGCTCTGTCGTAGTAGGCTCGCTCATAGGCGCCTGGCCATACTAGGCTTTGTATCTCGGCCAACTGGGCTTGCTCATAGGCGCTCGATAACAGTAGGCTCGGTATATAACTTACCATCTGATCATAGGTTGCCCAATAGGGGCCTGCCCGTCGATTATAACTCGATGGTGGTGAAAATACTGTAATACTGATATATATAAACTCTCTGCTTCCTTGGATGGCATAAGACAAAACTAAACTGAATATAAAGTCCCAATAAGGGAGTCTGTAACTTATGAGAGTAGAAAAATGTACGTAAATTCGGGAGGGACTATGTCAAAAGTAAATGAGGTAGGCCAAACACCTAACCTGTATCCAGGTTGGACTAAAACTTTTAATTTTTTTCTTTTTGATAGACAAAATATTTAGATTATTTTAGAGAGGTAGTTTTAATCCTCCTTGCAGGTTGGTTCAAATATCCACAATGCTTCACGAGAGGTAGTCTTAATCCTCCTATTGCATCCTCATCAAATCTTGCGCATGGAAGAATGAATCACACAAAGAACATTAAACTTGAGATTTTTTTTAAAAAAGATTTTTATTTTCAATTCAAACACTTACTCTATAAAGTGAAGCCATTGTCAAGGACTACATATTTCCTCTAACGCTTATCATTTGGATTATCGAGAGAACTAATGGGCAGCGACAGAAATGTTGACTTATCAGCTTTTGATAACTTGTCTTTATGTCTCGTTATCAAACATATGTAAATTATGAGATCATGCCAAAATGAAGGAAAAGCTTAGCCTTAACATACCTGGAGTAGGGAAAATCCGTATGATATTCTTGGAAAAGGTTGCACCGTACTCCCTTAAAATCGCGAAATCTCACATTGCTAATGTGCTAAGAAATTTCATTGGATTTTGGTTGAAGAAATCACGTTGTAGTGTTTTGTAGGAATTTGTAGGAATTGTAAGAATTCACGTTGGTAATGTGCCAAATCTCCCATCTGATTGTAGTGCTTTTGGTATTCAAAATGTTATAAATGAAGTATTATGTAACTAAGACATTAGTTTGCCACCTAATCACAAATGACTAAGAGTCATGCCTTTAGGAAGTGGCTTGCTGCCACGTGGGGGTTGGGGGATTTTAATCTTATCCCATAATCAATTAATTAATTAGGTAATATTTCGTCACCCGGTAATTAATCCCAATTACCCGCATCATTAAGAATTGTCTCAAATTATTTAGAATACTAGTTATTTGTAATACCCCTTATACGTTATACTATCATGGTCATATGGTACCTTGTATGGTACTAGTCCATAAATATCGGGTATTATCGCTCGACCCGTATTTTATCCCAAATCGACAACCTTCAACGAAACTCATTTTTTTGATTCGTTTACCCTTTTTCTTTCACGACACTTACTTATTACTTGATATAAATATCATAAATGCTTATAATCTCAAGAAAATCTCATCCCCAAGTCTATGTCAATTAACTGAAGACGAAACTTTAACGTACGAGAAACGCGAGATGTAACATTTTTCCCCCCTTAGAAACATTCGTCCTCGAATGTTTACTCTCAGAGACTTTGGAAAATTTTTTGGCAGAGTTTCCTCCGTTGACTAGACTAAAACTAACTTGTACGTAGCTAGAAAACATTCTATACATGCCACACATGAATCTATAAATTAAAACACTTGGCTTCACACAACTATCTATTATAATTTCTGAGAGTCAAAAATAAGAGCTTGCATGATGACCTACTGGCCTGAATAGAGTTGTGCTGAGGTATCCTACCTCGAGCCATATCTTCAGTTTGAAATAGGTGGGGGTATTTAGACTTCATTTCTTCCTCCGCTTCCCACATCATCTCTTCCACATTATTGCTTCTTCATAAAACCTTCACGGAGGCTAACTCCTTATTTCGTAGCTTGCGGATTTGTTGGTCTAGGATGGCAACCAAAATTTCCTCATATGACAAGTCCTCCATAATCTCTACATCATTTGTGGGCACCACTCGGATAGGATCGCCAATGCACTTCCGTAGCATGGATATGTGAAAAACCGGATGGACAAACTCCAATTCTGAGGGCAATTCTAACTCATAAGCTACTTGGCCTACTCTTCGAGTGATCCTATAAGGCCCAATATACCGTGGGCTAATCTTGCCTTTCTTTCCAAACCTTATCACACACTTCATAGGTGACACCTTTAAAAATACCCAGTCATTAACCCTGAACTCTAAGTCTCATCGTCGCACGTCATAATATGACTTCTGACGACTCTGAGCTGTCAACAGTCGTTCCCGGATAAGCTTTACTTTTGCTATGGCCTGTTGAACCAGGTATGGCCCATGTAACCCAGATTCTTCAACATCAAACCACCCTATAGGAGATCTGCACTTATGCCCATACAAAGCCTC
Source organism: Nicotiana knightiana (assembly GCA_005239525.1). Lineage (NCBI taxonomy): Eukaryota > Viridiplantae > Streptophyta > Magnoliopsida > Solanales > Solanaceae > Nicotiana > Nicotiana knightiana. Next base: position 139,220 of record ML426585.1, on the reverse strand, counting down.
GTACGGAGCCATCTAGATACTGGAGTGGTAACTGTTATTATACGCAAACTCGAAAAGAGGTAGATGTTCATCCCAACTTCTTTTAAAATCCAACACACATCCTCGTAATATATCCTCGAGCGTCTGAATTGTGCGCTCGACTTGTCCGTCAGTCTATGGATGAAAATTTGTGCTGAGATTCACCTGAGTCCCTAGACCTCTCTGAAATGACCTCCAAAAATGTGATGTAAACTGGGCCCCACGGTCAGATATAATAGATACTGGTACTCCGTGTAGTCGCACTATCTCCTTAATATATAATTTTGCATAATCTTCTGCTTTATATGTAGATATAACCGATAGGAAATGAGCTGATTTTGTGAGCCTGTTGACTATCACCCATATGGAATCGAACTTACGATGAGAACGAGGTAAACCCATGATAAAGTCCATGTTTATCGCCTCCCATTTCCATGTCGAAATCTCTATAGTCCGCAGTAGCCCTCCAGGCTTCTGGTGCTCTATCTTCACCTGCTAGCATTTAGGACACTGAGCGAAATACTCAACAATGTTCTTCTTCATATCGTTCCACCAGTACACATCCTTAATGTCGTGATACATCTTCATCGACCCAGGATGAATGGAGTACCACGAATAATGTGCCTCTGACATAACCCTGTCTCGTAGCCCTACTACATGTGGAACACATAAATGACCCATGTATTTGAGAAACCCATCTCTCTTGAGCTCTAACAAAGGCTTCTTCTGCTGCGGAACTCGCTCTCTCAACTCGACCAACTCTGGGTCCTCGTACTGCCTCTCCTTTACTTCAGCTATGAGAGATGATTTTGCAGTATTTTGGAGTACAACTCCACTAGTTCCAGAGTCTACTAACCGAACCCCCAAACAAGCCAATTGATGAATCTCTCTAGTTGATTGTCTTTTCTCGTCCCCTACATGTGCTAAGCTACCCATAGACTGGTGACTTAAGGTCTCTGCTACAACATTAGCTTTCCCTGGATGGTAGAGAATGTTAACATAGTAATCTTTCAATAACTCAAGCCATCGCCTATCTTGCAAATTCAACTCTTTTTGCTTGAAGATATATTGCAGGATTTTATGATCTATGGATAAATCAACATGAACACCATATAAATAATGCCGCCATATCTTAAGTGTATGGACAACCACAGCTAAATCGACGTCGTGGGTCGGATAATTCCGTTCGTACTTCCTTAACTGCCTTGAAGCATACACAATTACCTTCCCATGTTGCATCAGGACACATCCTAACTCAACATGTGAGGCATCACAATACACGGCATAACCGTCTGGACCCTCTGGAAGTGCTAGAACCGGCGTTGAGGTCAACCTGTTCTTAAGCTCTTGGAAACTCTGCTCACAGGCCTCTGTCCACTGAAACTTAGTTGCTTTCTGCGTCAACTTTGTTAATGGTGCTGAAAGAGAAGAAAAACCCTCTACGAACCTCCGGTAGTATCCTGCTAAGCCTAGAAAGCTACGAATCTCTGTCAGAGTGGTAGGTCTAGGCCAAGATTTCACAGCCTCAATCTTCTGATTGTCTACCTTTATACCTCCATCGGATACAATATTCCCCAAGAATGCTACCGACCTCAACCAGAACTCACATTTAGAAAACTTAGCATATAATTTACTATCGCGAAGGGTTTGGAGTACCGCTCGCAGGTGGTCCGCATGCTCATATAAACCAGAATATCATCAATAAAGACTATGACGAACAGATCTAAATATGAATGAAATAGGCTATTCGTCAAGTCCATAAATATGGAAGGTGCATTCGTCAACCCGAAGTACATGACAAGGAACTCGATGTGGCCATATCAGGTCCTGAAGGTTGTCTTGGGAATATCTTTCTCCCGAATCCTGACCTGGTGGTACCCCGACCTCAAATCTATTTTTGAAAAGCATCTAGCTCCCTGCAACTGATCAAACAAGTCATCTATCCTTGGAAGTGGATATTTATTCTTAATAGTTACCTTGTTCAGTTGCCTATAATCGATACACATCCTTAGCGAGCCGTCTTTCTTCCTTACAAACAGTACCGGTGCACCCCAAGCATCTAGATCCCTGCAACTGATCAAACAAGTCATCTATCCTTGGAAGTGGATACTTATTCTTAATAGTTACCTTGTTCAGTTGCCTATAATCGATACACATCCTCAGCGATCCGTCTTTTTTCCTTACAAACAGTACCGGTGCACCCCCAAGGTGAGTTACTAGGCTTGATGAAACCTTTCTCCAGCAGATCTTTTAACTGCTCCTTCAACTTCTTTAATTCGGCAGGTGCCATTCTATACGGAGGGATGGATATTGGTTGAGTTCCAGGAAGCAAATCGATGCCAAAATAAATCTCTCGCTCTGGAGGAATACCTGGAAGTTCATCTGGGAATACATATGCGTACTCTTTGACTACTGGAATGGACTGAAGTGTAGGTATCTCAGCATCTGCATCTCTAACTCGCATAATATGATAAATACACCCTTTAGCGATCATCTTCCTCGCCTTCAGATAGGAAATAAACCTACCTCTGGGTGTTGATGTATTACCTACCCACTCAAGGACTGGTTCACCCGGAAAATGAAATCTAGCTATCTTTGCTCGACAATCAACTGTGGCATAGCAAGCTGCCAACAAGTCCATGCCCATGATAGCATCAAAATCTAACATCTCTAGCTCAACTAGGCCGGCTGAGGTCTGACGACCATAAACTGACACTGTACAACCTCAGTAAACCTGTCTAGCAATAATCGATTCTCCGATCGGTGTAGAGGATCACTTAGTATTTCAGACACTATACCAAACTTCCCCGCGACAAATGGGGTAATGCACGATAAAGTAGATCCTGGGTCTATCAAGGCATAAGCATCGTGAGAGCAAATGGTTAACATACCTGTCAGAACGTCTGGTGAAGACTCCTGGTCTTGTCGACCCGCTAAAGCATAGCTACGATTATGGTTACCACCCGAACTAGAACCTCAACCTCAACCTCAAACCTCTACCAGCCGAAGACTGAGACTCGCGCTCTGAAGGATGAACAGACATAGAAGACCCTGTTGCTGAATTCGTTGATTGTGCCATACCCCCAGAATCTATATTTGGACAATCTCGTATCATGTTCCCCAGACGTCCATATGTATAATAGGCATCAGAACCGGCTCAGCATTGGCCCAAGTTTCCTCTACCGCAAATGGCACACCGTTGTGAAAATGACCATGTCTGCCTTGAACCTCGATGTCGCTGAAAACCCGACGCCTAGGAGCTTTCACCTGGTCTTGGTTGAGTGTAGAGGTCATACATATAACCCTGTAGCTAAGGTGGCGGAGTCCTATGAGGCTGTTTGAATTACTGGGCCTGTAACTACCCTGAGACTACTCCTGAGACCTGGCAAATCCCATCCTCTTACGCTGCCCTGACTCAGTCATCTCCATACCCTGCTGTCGACACCTACCCCTTTTTATATTCTAGGCAAATGCCTGAATCCGGGAGATATCCATACTATCATGCAATGCAGCATTGGCACATGCCTCGGTCAACTCTGGGGCCAATCCTGCTATAAACCTGTGGATCCTGCCCCCCATAGTAGCAACTATGGATGGTGCATATCTGGACAATGAGTAAAAATGGAGACTATACTCTCGAACACTCATATTTCCCTGCTTAAGGGCTATAAACTTATCAACTCGAGCATGTCGGATCTCCCGCGGTAAGTATTGGTCAAGGAAAGCATCCGAAAAATTCTCCCAAATAGCTGGAGGTGCATCACGTCCCCTGGACCTTTCCCATCCCTCGTACCAAAGGATGGTTATATCCCGGAGTCAAAAAGCTGCTAGCTCAACTGCTTCTTTCTTCGTGGCATGCATAATCCGAAAGATCCTGTAAAGCTGATCTATGAAATCCTGCGGGTCCTCTCTCTGATCTGTCCCCGTGAACTCTGGAGGACTCAAAACAATAAACTCTCGGAACCTTGAACTCCCAAACCCTTCAGAAGATCATGCACTAGCGGATGCCCTCGCCTGTTGCTGAGTAGCTACAAACTGTGCCACCAAATGCATCACACTCCTTAAAGTCCTGATCTGATGGAAGCGGAGGGGGGACTAGATGTTCGGTCTCCCTAGGAATCTCCTAATGTGGTGGAGGAGCCAGTAATGGCAGAGTATGGGTCTCCCCCTAGGCCTCCGATTGGGCCCCATCTACTGGGGGTACCCTACTAGTCCCCTCACCTACTGTTGTATCCCTCCTCTGGCTAGCTGTAGTCTTCCTAGTCAGCGTCATCTGTGCATGCAAACACCAACGTGTAAGTTTAACTAAAATTTCCTATAACTCAGTGTAAAAATTGGTCTATATCTCGTACTTTTGTCACGCCCCGAACCTGGGGGCGAGACCGGTACCCAGTGCCTCACCTATCCTTGCGCACCAACTTGCGACTAAGGTACTGTGAACATACAATGTAATACTTTGTCCATGGGCCACATTGTAAGACAATTTTCGAATGCTGACTAAAAATCAATATCAAGCTGGGCCAACAAGGCCATCATAACTACTACAGCTAGCAAACCAACAAAATATACATACAAGGCTTACAAGCCCAACATACTACAATAACTGATGGGATATGTCCACAAGCCTCTACTGATGGATGTACTGTGATCGAAATAGGGCCCCGACCTATCCATAACATATATATACATATATACACAAGATGTACATAAAACCCTAGACCCGGTAACTCCGAAGGATGTGGAGCTTACCGATCAAGCTGAACTTAGGCAACACCTACTGAGGAAGTCTACCCTTCTATCTTTCTGAACCTGCACGCATGAAATGCAGTACCCCCAGAAAAGGGATGTCAGTATGAAATAATGTACCGAGTATGTAAGGCAATAGAATAACTGAAAGTTGAAACTAAACTGATAATATAATAACTAAATGTAACTGGGAGTCAAAGATAATCTGAAGATATGCTCACCTGTTGATACTGACTCAACCCTCTATATAGTAAGTAAAATATTTGTTCGGTCATATAAGGCTCGGTATATATAACTGTTCTCCCGTAGTAGGATCGCTCATAGGCGCTCGGCCATACTAGGCTCTGTATCTCGGCCAACTGGGATCACTCATAGGTGCTCGACCATAGTAGGCTCGGTATATAACTTACCATCTGATCAGAGGTTGCCCAATACGGGCCTGCCCATCGATTATAGCTCGAAGGTAGTGAAAATACGGTAATACAGTATATATAGATTCTCTGCTCTCTTAACTAGAAGAATACCATACTCAATTGAATATGAACTCCCGATAAGGGAGAATACTGTAACTAATGAGACTAGAAAAATGTACATAAATTTCGGAATATAAATTTCTCTTTATGCCTTGTTATCAAACTCGTGTAATTACGAGATCATGCAAATATGAAGTAAGGGTTTAGCCTTAACATACCTGAGCTGATTCTCTTGACAATCCTTCCAACACACATCAATTGAGACAACACGCGCAACGACGGATCAAAGTAGGGGAAAATCCATATAATTCTTGAGAAAGATTACACCGTACTCCCTTAGAATCGCAAAATCCCGTTGCTATTGCCTTATGAAATCTTGTATGAAATTTAGCTTAAGACCGTTACCTTGCCGAATATGACCCTCTCTAACTTGTGATTTTTGGAGAAGCCTCACGTTATCATTGCAAGATTTAGAGATAATAACGTTACTTTGCAACTTTATATCCATTTTTCTTAAAATAAAGGAGACATCAATGACTAAGCCTTCCAAAGTTGATGACTAATCCAATATCATAACGTTACTTTGCAACTTTATATCCATTTTCCTTAAAATGATTGAGACATCAATGACTAAGCCTTCCAACGTTTATGACTAAGCCAACATATAAGCCTTATCAAGTAACTTGTAAGAGTCATCAAACATAGATTGAGTTGCTGCCACGTTTTTGCTTTAGTATTTATCCAAAGAATTCAATTAATCCACCATTAATTATTAATTAATTAGGTAATGTCCCCTTACCCAATAATTAATCAATTACCCACATGTTTAAGAATTATTTCCACTTACTTAAATACTACTCACTTCTTACATACCTTATACATCTTACTATCACGGTCATGTGGTACCTTGTATGGCACTAGTCCATAAATACCGAGTATTTTAGCTTGGGCCGTATTTTATCCCAACATGTCAAACTTGGACAAAAATTGATTTTCTTTTACTTTTCTCCCCTCTCACCTTCACGAATTTACTCATAACTTGTTTGAAATAGCATAATGTTTATAATCTCAAAATAATCTCATTCCCAAACTTATGTCGATCAACTTATGATGAAACTTTAATATACGAAAATGCGGGATGTAACATCATTCCCCTTCTGGAACATTCTTCCTCGAATATTGACTGATACACTTATCATTTTCATTACCTATGGCTCTTATGAATACTTTAGTACTCTCCTTTCCATATTAGGTAACTGTTCTGTGAATAAATCCAAAGGCCAGGGCATTCTCCCCCTTTAGGCCTCTTTCCCACACGATGACTTGTGATCGAAATCCTTCCAATCTCGTAATTGTTGATGCCTTTTATCATGCAGCCTCTACGATAATGACCTTGTAAGTGTGCCTATGCGACTCTTCTCTCCTTTTCAGCTTTTAGCCAATATCTTGGCCTTTACTTTGTAAACATATACAGAGCTTAATAAGATGTCTCTCTGGGCATCTATAGGTATACTGAAGTTATTCGCTCGGTACTTTGTAGAACTTGTGAATATTGCTATATCTTATTTCATAGACCTGGTTATCCACTCGTATGAATTTACTGCATTTACGTAGGTCATACTATACCATAACTTTTACTTCAATTTATCGTTACTAAGGTTTGCAGCCACCTCCAGGTTACTCTCGTTGCTTATCCTTAATACTGATGACCTAATCTCATCTCATATTTTGTAACTTTTACCCATCCATTGTTGATTCATCTCAATATTGATTTATAATCTACCACTAATAACTTGAAACTCCTTACGTAATCACTAGGGTTGACGTCTCATCGGGGAACCCCTGAAATGATTAGACCGATCCATCAATGGGCGAAACATTACTCCATCGAAGGCCAAACGTCATCCTTTATATATCGCAATCACACCTTTATTTCATTACCAGGGCAGCATTTCATTTCTGCTAAATGCTACTAATCTTAGACTCTTTTGAGTTTGTTTAAGCTGTCAGCTCTTATTGTTTTCATGGGCTTAATTCTGAGGACTTATCCTTCTCGTCACTTTTGTCAAGTGACAACTTCTGTCACCTTCTCACTCGCCCTTTCTTATCCTTTCTCCTGTCTTCCTAAAACCTTGTCATTTTACCATACTTTTGCTTGTGACTTACACATATCTATTTATATTACTTGATACCTTCCTTCCACTTGCTTGCCCCATAGATTTCCTTATGTTATTCTGGAACATTAAGCGAGGGATAACATCGTCTCTAACTCTTCCTTACTCTCTTGACTAGGCCTCTCGATACCTAGAAACCATAGGTTGTAAGATATGCCACTGACGTTGCCGCTATCATTCCCTGATACTGACTCCCAGCGCCTCTATCCTTTTGTCCGAAGTACGGATTATTCACAACCTTCTGTATTTGAGTATCTCGTACGTTGTTCACCTTTACCTTACTTACCTTAAAATCTCACATCACATCTTCTACTTCTTTCATGACCTCTCTTCCACATAGGTATAATTCACATCCACAACTTGAAGCTTTATTATACTACTTGCACCTCTGGTGTATTCTCAATCCGATGGGAGCTTCATACTGACTTATTATGAGGCCGGTACTCTTCTAACCGGATTTATCGTAGATCCATTTTAGAATATGGCTACTGTATTATTTCTCTTGTAACTCTGATATCTAAGAGTAATCCTGCAATGTTCTCAATCACGAGGTCTATACTTTTCAGGGTCCAATAATCAGATTACTGTTTTACTTCGTTTATGTAACTCTTTAGTTTCCTCCTTCTTCTAATCAGCCTTTATGCATGCTTAATCTATCTCCCGATCTGCGGCTCATGGTATAAGTTATTACTTTTATCCCTTCATAGGCGCTATGGAATATCCATGGTACAATCCTTTAACAATTCGATCCTTTGTCTATGACCTGAGCTCAATTCTTTCTTTTAACTTATATCGGAATTTATTACGGTTGTATGATTGTCAACATATATATTGCATGGATAATAATCACTCTGGATCATTGATCGAATAATTCCTTTCGTTCTTTCTCAGCTTTCTTTAACGTAAGCTATTTCTTTTCCCGATCTTTCTGCCCCCTTATTGCATGAATACTTGGCTTATCTTAGTTTCCACGCATGTCGGGATTTCTGTGCAACTCATATGGTCTCGAATATCACTTTTGATTTTTACTCCCCGTCCATTAGCCACGGTAGGTGCCACTTTCTTTTGGAGTGCATATAATTTTGTTGTGAGATTATTGTTACATGACCATTTCCTCTTAGGTCACTGTTCTTAGATTGAAGCCTTCTTCCTTATTTCCTTAGATAGTCTTTTGTTGTAGTACTTAGGGAGACCTTTTGGCTCTTGTAAATCTACGAGCTTATTACATTGCATTCCTAATAGAATTTTTGATGTGCTTCCTTGCCTATAATTATTCGTAGTTACATACCTCCACGCCCTTGTGCTTGTAGGGTTGCTTGATATTTTAACAGTCTTCCCGGTGGCATTCTCTTTTATTTCCATAATACTCATACGGTACCTTTAACTTCCCCAACTCCTATCTGAATATTTCTCAAGGATTTATGATGTCATATCTGCTAGACTGAATTCCCCATGTTGGGGGTCACTCTTGTTTATCTTGCACGATATATTGATTTGTCTGTATCCTCTGATCTAACCATAACTAGGCTCTTCCTGAATCAACTACTAACTAATCATTGACCCATTCTCATATCAATATTCTGCATAATCTTTTCATTTCCTTTGTCTTAACTTACGTCCCACACTTTCTCTTTATCTATCAATAACATCTCGGGAAGGAATCCTTACTTCCTCTTCTTTACCAGTCCATTGTTACTAGAACCACTTGATTCTGACTTAATGCCACATCACTCCATATTCCCCTCTTTAGGGGAGTACTAAGGTTTAGAGCCACGACAATCTACCTATAGATGTTTTACCTCTTCCTCTTTGGCATCTTTTCACATCATCAATGACCCTTACTCATCGTGCGGTAATCCTTTTGTACCAAGGATAACAAAATTACTTACTCGCGAGGGTGACACTTAGTATAACAGGCACATACAGTCCCTTAAGCTTAACTTTGCTCACATTGCTTGCTTTAGGGAAGCATTTTCCTGAATGACCATTCTCTGAATTTCTTGTGAATCTTCTTCTGTTGTCTATTCTATTATCGCCAGAACGAAATATGAAATTCTCATGATGTCGACCATCAACTCACTCAGTACCTAATTCATGTTTAGTTTATCTTGTTCACCAGCCCATACTGATTTCTAGTACTCTGGGTCTAACTTTTCCTTTCGGTAGTTGCATTGGAGTCACGAACTTATTTCTCGAAATGAGGATATGACTTTATGGCCCGTATTATTTTGTTGTCTCAAGGCCTGTCACCTCTCATCTTTTCCTTCACTTGATCATAGACTCTGTAATACTGTCATCTTTTTTATCTACCTTTATCATCCATGTATCATATATTACCCATAATGCTTTATTAACTCTCTTCTTATTTCCCGCTAACATTTATGTCTATCACTTTATTCTGAAAACTTCGAACAAGATATTCTTTTGCTTTTAGCTCCCCTTGCTCCATCCATTGGCTCTTCGAGTTGCATAACATTCTCTCTCTATTAGGGACGGGAGCCATACTAAGATAATATTTATCCCTCAAGGCTTCCAATGCCTATCTTTGTAAAAAAAAATTGAACATCCTAATACTCATATCTAGCTATACTATTCTAGAGTGCACCATCTAGGTGTCTCACAAGGAGATCTATTAGCACCTTTGTGATATCCTTCAAAAATGTTAATTAACACAACTAATCCACCCACCATTTTGGGTTACTCTAACCCAGCCAGATCATGATATCTCGTCCTTGTCTTAAACTATATCTTGTTAGTTCCCATAGGGAATAACTGAGATGGGTGTGACCAATTGTACATACCTCTGTTACTATTGAAGGTAACTCAAAATGCTTATATTTCTCTTCCTGAATTGTAGATAATGATCATCTTCACTAACTGGGTAACTCATACCCTACTTCATCTTGATTTTTTTACTTGTTGAAATTTGTATTTATCCTCTGAATCTCTCAATGTCTTTCACCATAGGGTGGATAGATATTCTTTCCTTAAGGCTCCTTATCAAGAAGCTTACTCCTTTCAGTAAACACATGATCTGCTAAAGACATCCCATTTACTCATCGTAAGCATCATACAAAATTGAGTTCCTCTGACTCAGCTCTTCCACAGTTATATCTCTTACCAACCGTCTTTCCGGATGTAGGTATCGTCTTATTACAAGTAACATAGAGTTTAGGAGATTGAATTCTTCACAACTGAGCGCTACCACACGATCTAGAGTAAGAAGAAAGAGTGACAATCCTAAATGCCATGTAGCCTCCTGCTTATAAGTGTAATGCATGACTCACCCATAAACAAGACTCTACTAGACACGGCTTGTAGACTCCCTAGGACAGAACTGCTCTGATACCACTTTTGTCACACCCCGAACTTGGGGGCAAGACTGACCCAGTGCCTCACATATCCTTGCGTACCAGCTTGTGACTAAGGGACTGTGAACATATAATGTAATACTTTGGACATGGGCCACATTGCAAGACAATTTTCGAATTCTGACTAAAGATCAATATCAATCTGGGCCGACAAGGCCGTCATAACTACTACAGCTAGCAAACCGAAAAAATATACATACAAGGCTTACAAGCCCAACATACTGCACTAATTGACAGGATATGTCCACAAGCCTCTACTAATGGATGTATTGTGATCGGAATAGGGCCCCGACCTATCCATAACATATACATACATATATACACAAGATGTACATAAAACCCTAGACCCGGCAACTCTGAAGGATGTGGAGCTTATCGATCAAGCTGAACTTGGGCAATACCTACTGAGGAGGTCTACCCGTCTATCTTATAAGCAAGTAAAATAGTTGTCCGACCTTATAAGCCTCGGTATATATAACTGCTCTTCCGTAGAAGGCTCGCTTATAAGCGCTCGGCCATACTAGGCTCTGTATCTCAGCCAACTGGGCTCTCTCATAGGCTCTCGGCCATATAGGCTCGGTATATAACTTACTATCTGATCAGAGGTTGCCCAATAGGGGCCTGCCCATTGATTATAGTTCGATGATAGTGAAAATACTACAATACCATATATAGATTCTCTGATCTCTTTACTAGAAGAAGACAATACTCAATTGAATATGAAGTCCCGATAAGGGAGAATACTGTAACTTATAAGACTAGAAAAATGTACATAAATTCCGGAATATGAAATCTCTTTATGCCTTGTTATCAAACTCGTGTAATTACGAGTTCATGCAAAAATGAAGTAAGGGTTTAGCCTTAACATACCTGAGCCGATTCTCTTGACAATCCTTCCAACACACGTCAATTACGATAACACGCGTAATGGCGGATCGAAGTAGGGAAAAATTCATATAATATTCTTGAGAAATATTAAACCGTACTCCCTTAAAATTACAAAATCTCGTTGCTTTTACCTTATGAAATCTCATATGAAATTTTTCTTAAGACCTTTACCTTGCCGAATATGACCCTCTTTAACTTGTGATTTTTGGAGAAGCCTCATGTTTCCATTGCAAGATTTGGAGCTAATAACGTTACTTTGTAACTTTATATCCATTTTTCTTAAAATGAAGGAGACATCAATTACTGAGCCTTCCAAAGTTTATGACTAAGCCAATACCATAACGTTACTTTTCAACTTTATATCCATTTTCCTTAAAATGAATGAGACATCAATGGCTAAGCCTTCCAATGTTGATGACTAAGACAACATAAGCCTTATCAAGTAACTTGTAAGAGTCATCGAACATAGATTGAGTTGCTGCCACGTTTTTGCTTTAGTCTTTATCCAAATACTTCAATTAATCCACCACTAATTATTAATTAACTAGGTAATGTCCCTTTACCTAATAATTAACCAATTACCCACATATTTAAGAATTATTTTCACTTGATTAAAATATTACTCACTTCTCACATACCTTATACATCTTACTATCAAGGTCATGTGGTACCTTGTATGTCACTAGTCCATAAATACCAAGTATTTTAGCTCGGGTAGTATTTTATCCCAACAAGTCAAACTTGGACGAAGATCCTTTTTCTTTGACTTGTCTCCCCTCTCACCTTCACGAATTTACTCATCACTTATTTGAAATAGCATAATGTTTATAATCTCAAAATAATCTCATTCCCGAACTTACGTTGATCAACTTATGACGAAACTTTAACATACAAAAATGCGGGATATAACATCTTGTTACGCGCCGAACCTGGGGGCGAAACTGGCACCCGGTGCCTCACCTATCCTTGCGTACCAACTTGCGGCTAAGGGACTGTGAACATATAATGTAATACTTAGGCCATGGGCCACATTGCAAGACAATTTTGCGAATGCTGGCTAAACATCAATATCAAGTTGTGCCGACAAGGCAGTCATAACTACTACAGCTAGCAAACCAACAAAATATACATACAAAGCTTACAAGCCCAACATACTGCACTAATTGACAGGATATGTCTACAAGCCTCTAGTGATGGATGTACAGTGATCGGAATAGGGCCCCGACCTATCCATAATATATATATATATATATATATATATATATATATATATATATATATATATATATATATATATATATATAT